>JAAVUK010000676.1:0-24021 GCA_014899095.1 Fusarium buxicola
CCCTCCCACTCCCCCTCCTCCCCCACGTTATCTCGGTGCCTCCTCGAGACAGCGTCACCATGTCGACCAACTTCCGCGACCGCGCCATCGCCGAGGTGCAAAAGGCAATCACCGCCGACCACAACAAGGAGTACCAGAAGGCCTTCGACCTCTACATGTCCTCCATGGAGCTCTGGGTCAAGGCGCTCAAGTGGGAGAAGAACAAGGCGCTCAAGGTGACCATGCAGGAGAAGATGGCCACCTACCTCGACCGCGCCGAGAAGTTGAAGCAGTTCCTGCAGACCGAGGCCGACAGCAACGCAAACGGCGGCGGAAAGGCCATCATGGGCGCCAACGGCTCCTCGACTGGCAAAGGCAAGCCCGCCGCCGAGGACGACGAGAGCAAGAAGCTGCGCAACGCGCTGTCGGGTGCGATTCTCCAGGAGCGGCCGAACGTGAGGTGGGAAGACATTGCGGGTCTCGAGGGTGCCAAGGAGACGCTGAAGGAGGCTGTTGTGCTGCCCATCAAGTTTCCCAGCCTGTTCCAGGGCAAGCGACAGGCGTGGAAGGGTATCTTGCTCTATGGGCCTCCTGGAACCGGTAAAAGTTACCTAGCCAAGGCTGTAGCGACAGAGGCAAACAGTACCTTTTTCAGTATCAGCAGTTCCGACTTGGTGAGCAAATGGATGGGTGAAAGTGAAAGGTGAGCTCTCTCCTACAATGACGCGCCATTGCATCTCTAACGCGGGTTTGGGTAGATTGGTCAAGCTCCTCTTCTCCATGGCGAGAGAAAACAAGCCCTCCGTCATCTTTATTGACGAGATTGACGCTCTCTGCGGTCCCCGAGGCGAGGGCGAATCCGAGGCGTCGCGTCGTATAAAGACCGAGATTCTAGTACAGATGGATGGTGTGGGCAACGACAGCAAGGGCATTCTGGTTCTGGGCGCCACCAATATCCCCTGGCAACTCGATGCGGCCATTCGACGTCGTTTCCAGCGACGAGTGCATATCGGTTTACCTGACATCAACGGTCGCGCGAGGATGTTCAAGCTCGCCATTGGCGATACCGAGACGGGTCTGCAGGCGAGTGACTACAGCGCTCTGGCGAACATGTCGGACGGCATGTCGGGTAGCGATATCGCCAACGTGGTTCAGTCCGCGTTGATGCGGCCAGTGCGCAAGATCTTGCAAGCCACCCACTTTAAGCCTGTAAGTCGGCTGCTCTGTGATGCCTTTGTTCCTCTCACTAACATTCATCAGGTGATGAAAGACGGTCAGCGGATGTTGACGCCCTGCTCACCCGGCGACCCCGAGAAGATTGAGATGACATACGACGACGTCAAGTCAGAAGAGCTACTCGCCCCGGACGTCCAGCTCAAGGACTTTGAGATGGCCCTAGAAGATTCGCATCCGACGGTATCCAAGGACGACATCGCGAGGCAGATCGACTGGACCAACGAGTTTGGAAGCGAAGGTGCATGATGCAGTAGTCAAGGGCAGGCAGGGGCAGAGCGAGTTCCAGAATTGTCTTTTAGCATGGCGGCGTCTCGCGGAGTTTACTTGGGCATCCGGTGAATGGAATGTTGATATATACGTTGTTGATTTCTAGGGAGTCGGGGGATACTTGTGTGAGCGTGACCTCTGTTGCCTCTGTTAGTTGTTGGTTGATACGTACGAGGTAGAGTGTCGATGATAAGAATCGGGATTTACGCGTCATTTCCGTTGAGTTTGCTAGGTGTGAGTAGTGTGCTTCGTTACCTGGCCAAAGTTAATGATTTAATATCACTCCTCATTGGAGACATCAGCCAACTCAACAATACGTTGCCAGAAAAGTTCAGCGAATACATAGGAAGCCTATCGCCCTTTGCAAATACATTATGAATATTGTTAGCCCAGCTTTATGGTCAGAGTGATGTTTGTTGAATCACGACCCATTATTGACTACTAATTTGAGATACCTTAGGGTAGGCGAACAGGGACCCAATGAGCATCGAGAAATGTCCGCGTCGAGCTACATATGAGTTCACCACGCTTCCACAGAGTTTCTCTGAGAAACGATGAAATCAAGTATTGAATATTAGCTTAACATGTCCGCCCTAAGCAGCCCTACCCTGTTCGTATCCTTCTCCATAAACCTCTCCTCGTCTGCAAATTGGCCATCTCAGCATCAAACTGTCCTATGACGTCGCATCTTATCTTATCTTATCTCAAGCGGTAGAAGGCGGCAGAACACATAATTTCCAGCATCACCTCGGCGGCGCAACTCTCATGGCAGCAATACTTTGTAACTTCCGGCTTCATGTTTATCGCTCGACAGAATGCGCGAACGGCCCTCCGCAGGGTCCCGCCCGCCCAAGTCCGGCACATCGGCAACACCAACCGCGTGACGCCCGACATGCTCGAGCCGACCAACGAGGTAGCGGCGCGGCTGAAGGCGACGAACCTGTGGCAATGGAACCGAGGACGGAAGTCCGCCGGCATCAGCGGGGACAAGCAGCGCCTGAACATTGTCAGCCAGGATCTCTGCGGTATGTGGACGACGTATGTATGGGAAGCGAACAAGGCCAGCTGACGTGACGGTTGCAGACGACATCGCCGACTACATGGGCCCCTCGCTCGAGCGCCATAAAGGCTGCGACCTTGTCGACATCAACCCGGGCGCCGGCCTCTGGAGCCGCACGCTGCACGACCTCGTCCAGCCGCGCAAGCACGTCCTGATGGAACCCGACACCAACATTTACGAGCCCTTCCTCGCCGACCTGCTGGCCAAGCCCTCGGTCCAGCTGATCCCCAAGGCGGGCATCCTCTGGAAGGACTTGACCGAGATGCTCAAGACTTGCCTGCCGGAGCAGACGGCGCGGGACCGGGCCTCGGAGCCCGAGCGCAACGACACGCTCCTCGTCAGCGTCAACCTGGCCTTCTTCCCGCCCAAGAAGTTCCAGCTGTTCGAGTGCGTGAGCACCATGGTGCTCTACCAGCTCATGTCTAGCATCCGCACCGCCTCGCTCTTCCAGCAGTACGGCCTCGTACGCATGCTCATCTGGATCAACGATGACGGCAAGCGCAGGCTTCTCCCGCGCACCACCATCCGTCGCAAGAGGAGCGCCTTCGAGGCCGAGCTCGCCTGCGAGTGGATCCGCGAGGTCGCCGGCAAGGACATCGAAATCGAGGATCGCAACGAGCTCCGCGACGAGTGGATCAACATGGAGTCTGGATATCGCACCATCGCTAGGATGAACGAGGCAGGTCTGGCCATGCCCTCGGGCCGAGAGACCTTCACGTACAGCAGCCTCACAGCCGATCAGAGCCTCGCAGGCCAAGACCTCGCCGGCCAGCGCCGCCCGGTCCTTAGCCGGCCCTTCCGCCAGGAGCTCGAAAACCTCGAGGCCCAATTCGCCGAGTCCGAAGACAAGATCGCCCCCATGCGCCTCAAGTCCCTCCGCTTCCGCGACAAGTACGATCTGGAAGACTCGGCCCTCTACCTCGAACTCCTCCAGGAGCGCGACGCTATCATCCGCCTCTCGTCCGAGTCCCCCACCGACTTTGCCGCCGCCGAGGCCGTCTGGAACGCCAAGATAGACGCGCTCAAGAAGAACGCGCGCAAGGAGTTCATCCTCGTCCGCGACAACTACCACCTCTTCCGCCAGGACCCCCCCACCCTGCACTGGGACCGTCGTCCCTACGAGCCCCTGGCCGTCCGCACAGATGAATTCTACCCCCAGGTTCCATGCGCGCTGCTCGACCTCCAGCCCAAGGCCGTGAACCCCTACCTGCGACAGCACGGCCCGACCTCCCGCCACGGCGACATGTCGGACGTGATGCTGCGGTACTGGTTCGGCCACTCGCTGACTCCGGCCTCCAAGGCCATGGACGGCCTGTGGCCTGGCTTCGGCGACATGGCGGACCAGGTACCGTCCTTGCGCGACGTGTCCAAGGGTGGTGTTCCGCTGACAGGCAACGGCGAGATAGTTGCGCGGTGCGTCAACGAGGAGCAGTGGGCAGACGTGATGGAAACCTTTGTGAATTGGCCGTTTGCGCCCGAGTATCCGGCGCTGGTGGGACGGCTGCTGGATGACCCTGTGGTGGGGGGCGAAGAGAACGAGGATGAGTCCAAGAGTGGAGCGATGGGTGGCAGTTTTTAATAAATGTTAGATCGGGACATGGAAGGACGGTAGGCACAGCGGAGTATCTGGTATTGGGAGCATTAGAAGGCGTTCTCGAGCATGTTTACATGTAAACACACAACACATAGAATAATGTATCACTTCCTCACTCATCGCCCCTCGACAGATTGCCAACTCGTCAACGTTGGAGCAAACTGTTGATACATTGAACTGAACTATCAAACCTGTCAAGTGTGCCTCCTACTTGACACCGGATCCCATTCCGTTTTGAGTCTATATGTACTCGAACCGTACCTAGATGCCCTTGAACCCCCGAGCCGGTTGTCGTTGCCAACGAGCAAGGACATGCATTTCACCCAATTGATCTTGCACCAAACGCCGTCGCCTCCAGCCAAAACATAGGCCAACTCCATACAAAATAAAAAGCAAAGAGAAACCATGGAATTCCTTCAGATATTGAAGCTCTTCCAAGTCTTCTCGATAGAGGGGTCCTTGAGGGCGTCTTCAACCCAACCCATTTTGTCTCGATCGTCGGCGATAACCCGCCCGTACTCAAGAAGGAGTCGTAGCACATAAATCTGCATGTCTTCCTTGCGGAGAACCTTCTCCGCCCACGCCTTGCCCTCGAGCGCAATCCTCTCCGCCACCTTGTCGTGTCCGCTAATGTCCTTGTAACCGAGGAAGTACTCCATGATGCCATAGAAATCCTGGAATCGGTTGTCCATGGGGACAAAGTGTAGCCATGGCACAAGCCGGCTGTCGTGCCACTCCCGGAAGAGCGTAGCCTTGATGGGAAGCGAGGTCGAGTTGAGGAATCCCAGGTACCGGCCCGAAAACGAGTTCCCGTCAATATCGGGCAGATACTTGTAGTTGAACTGGTCGTGCATATCCATATTGTCGAGCTTTTTGAAGTAGTGATCCGTGTACCAACAGGTGCCTTCATCGTTGCTGGGGTGGCACATGAGGTCGACAAAGCCAGCATCCGACCACTCTCCAATCCATTCGCCGAGCCGGCCCTGAGTTTGGGCATTCAAGTGGAACTTTTCCGACGGAAGAACAAAGTTCTCTGGCGTTGCCAGGCCGGCCTCTACAGCCGACACCTTTGTCTCGTTGTTCATGGACACAAAGCGGTGGCGATGGAACCCACGCCAGTTGTCGGCCTTGTTTCTTCCTCCAGTCGCAACACCTCGCCATATAACCTTGCTCTTCTTGTCCTTCCAGTCAACGTCGTTATCATCGCCGCCTGTGAATCGTTCCTCGCCTTTCCAGTAAATCGGGGGAGGCAGGAGAATTTCATTGTTGATAGGCAGCTTGGAGCCGCCAAACATGGGAAACAAGACCTTTGTCGACGACACTGAGATAGGGTTAATGAGGAGACCATTGAGGCCTTGGAGGTCAGGCTGATGGCAAAGGTCGCTTGAGTGGGTAAAGTTTGACACGAAGCCCTCAAAGGAATGCTCCTGGGCGTTCGAGATATCGATCTCCGGAGGCATGTTGAAAGAGAACTTCATCTCAGCTTGGCGGGCCGGGCTGTCTGGTGGACAACCTCGCCGAGCAATAGGCCAGTAGGGACCTACGACACTGTTAGCGACAAATGCAGCGCAAGATTGGGTAAATGAGAGCATACTGGTCTTCTCCCACCGCTTGAATGGGATCTTGGCGTTCCTATCGTGACGCCCGGCCGTGGGGAGCTTCTGAAATTCCGAGACTACATCCTTGGACGGCCAAAGAGTACGCGACTTGGCCCCCTTGGACAGATAACCATCAATGTCCTCCCAGGGGACGACGAGGCGAGGTTCATCCATGGCGTTCAGAGGCATGTCCAGATCAGGGACCATATGCTCAATGGACCGAATCATGTCCAGCCAGATTAATGTCCAAAACCAGTCGCTGGTCGAGTTTGCCTTGCCATTTCGAATGTGGATCGACATCTCGAAGCTGTACGCCTCCTTGCGAATGATGGGCTGGGGAACACCCCAGAAAGGCTCGATGTCATGGTAGACCTGGTCCCAAAAGTCCTCGACCACGAGGGCGTTGTGCTCCTTTGCGAACGCGAACCATTTGTCGAAGCCTGGAGGAGGGTGACGGCCACGGCGCTTGCGGTAGGCTTGGGCAGCCTCTTCGAGAGTCTTGGACTCCTTGGAAAGAAGTCCCTTGTATTTCTTCCCGGCGTCATATATGAGTTTATCGATGGGATGGGCACCCTTTACGGGTTGATCTTTTACCAGCTTCAGCGGGGAACAGTTAGTACAAATGGTGATGACGGTCATGCTGCGCTTGAACGTACAGGAGCTTGTGATTTCGGGGGAATAGGCTGCCCGGCGAGGGATTGCTGGATAGGTATTTGCGGGATGGGGATTTCGATAGGGGACGATCGAGAGTTGAAAGTCCAGAAGGCGAAGACTAAGAGGGCGGCGACGGCGCCGAATCGGAGGAAGGAGGAGAAGCGTCGTGTCCTAAACCCAGGCGCAAGCATCTTGGGCATTTCGTGGAAGCGTATTATTCGGTTCGGTTCAATTACTTGCGTCGAGCGGCGATTAGAGAGCCGGGCCGACGCAGCTCAAGGGCGGCGCAACGCAACGGGTATCTGACGCCCGCGACAGAAACGGTTGCGCTGCGGAAGCTCGGGCAAGCTCGAATTGAGGGCGGAGCCTCGGATGCGGCGGCGGCGGAACGATCGAGGAGAAGGCGCCGAGTGGCCACGGGGGTTGAAGCAGGCGGCAAAAAGAGACGACGGCGAGGAAAATGGCGATGTCGTCTCTTCACCACATGGCTTCAATCTAGAGTCGCAGGGATGGCGGGTTCCTTGCGCTTGCTGCGAGATGAGGCCAAGCAGCTACAGGATGTGGAGACGTGGGGAGAGGGGCCTAAAGAATGGACAGACGAGAATGTCAAGTAAAGGGGTGGAGAAGGAAATTCGAGCAAGAGAACAAGGAAAACAGAACAAGAGATGAAGTTGGGGGAGGAAGATTGTTGTAGGAGTATGAATCGTCAGGACCAGGGGGAGGACGGGAGCTGTGTGAAGGTAGAAGCAGCACGGGCTGGCAAACATGGATTGGAAGCTTGTTCAGACCAGTGTCACCTCGGGTGTCCGTGGTACTTGACGATGCAGCCAACCCATGGTCTAGATAAAAGTACCTTTTTCCGTTTTCAGGGGCGTGACGGCGCCCGGGCGGTAGGATGGAACCGCCAGCGGCCTGGAGTAAAGGGCCTTGTTCAGGGACCCGACATCCATCCCCGCCGTGGTGGAGCTTCCGGGGGCTCTGTTGCAGGGGATTTGCAGTACCGCGGGGCCATCCATAACGACTAACCGCCAAACCTCCATTCTAGAGTCCACTCTATTCGCCCAATCCGGTGGATGCTTCAACGATCCATGGATCTTGCTGCGTGAATAGGATTTGGGATTGGGGGGCTTATAAAGCTCCAGGGACGCTAACACGCGTCACCGAAGGTAATGTGCTTTGAAGCCGTCGCACGATGGATCGCACAATATCGCATCCATGCTCTTTATATGGTTGTCTGTACCGAGCATTCGTAGTACAGTTCAGCGGCTTGAGGCGCAACGTTGGACACTAACTAAATCAAGGGCGGCTCACGGCTTCGAGGGCAAAAGTGCTCTTCACTGTCTCGGGGTCAAATTCTGCAAACAACCAATCCAGGTGCTCGTGTATGTCGTTGTCCTCGAAAAGACACTTTTAATTGCTCCGACGTAATTATCGTGACTGCTGACGAGAGACAAGTTGAAGGGAGAATGATCGAAGGGGCGTAGCATAGGTAGTTCGGTACTCCCGTCCATACGGCGAGGCACAGTGTCACCTAGCAAAGCAAGAGCACAGCCTGAGACACGCAATCCCAGCCAGAAAAGGACGCGTGTCAGAGTAGTTTCTGATTAGGAGGTGATGTTTGCTGGGGACTTGGTCCAAGCTCAAGCTTCATGCAAACGTCTACCCTCAAACGCGGCATCAAGTTATAGATGTTTCAAGACTCCAAACTTTAAGACGACGGCTTTTAGACTCTATTATTAGTTCGAGAACTGAGAGTCTTTGGTAGCTCTCCTCACTTTATTCTTCCATTTATCTTGCTTGGCTGTGCTTGATAACTGACAAGTTTCTGTCGCTTTGGAAAAAGGTACTTGTTGATTGATTTGGAAATGGCGCCGTTCTCACTAGGAACAGCGCCAAATAGCCTCATCAGCCACTTTTTCGGCAGAGATTGTCCCTGCAGTCCCTGCAGTCCCTGCCTCAGCCACTCTGTGGAACCTGGGTCAGGATACAACCCACGTAGAAACAGGGACTGGCTGGCTGGTTGAATGAAAGCAAACCACCTTGAGATAAAGATTGAAACAAGCGAGATGTCTTACTTTCAACAGAAATGATACTCACTCAAACCGTTGGAATCCCCCTGATAAATAATCATAAGCCGGGTTTTTCTCAAGATCAGACCAAAGCCATCGCGTGAGAAACCTTGGCTTTCGCCCGGCGACTGGAATTGAGGCTGCCGTAGCTAATGAGCTTGTCCACGACCCCTGAGCGGTGTGGCTGCAAGGTCCGCGCGTGGCGCCAGATCTTTATTGAACTGAATAAGATCGGTGACGGGTTGGATTCGAAGTGGGTATCAAATTTACCACTGCCGCCGTTTGCGTGTCTTTGCCTAGTTGAAGATCCTTGGCCCGTTGAAAGGAGAGTCTACGGACTGCACGTGGTCATGAAGACCGTAGCAGCGACAGGCACTCCTTTTTGGAGGTTAGCATCACCAAACTACTCTCAGCATCAAATCCAAACTCCAAACAACGCTCGAGTATCGGCGAGTCCAGACTCATGAACTGAAACATGCATGTCACTGAAGTAAGTCGCTGGCATCGCTGATGGCTTGGCATCCACGAGGTTGGAGGGATGTCTGCCCTTGTCGAGTCCGAGGCTCAAGCCTAGTGACACCTCCTTGGCCACCAGCAAATCCGGGCGCCCTCTTCCGACAATCTAAGATCACATTCGCCCGCTGTGCAATAAGGATCGTACTCGGGCCTTAAATGCTCTGGGCACCGCGTTGCTAAGCTTTTGCTGTGGAGAAACCGTTTGAGACCAAGATGAGCTTAGATAGAGGTCCATGGCAGCCGTTACGAGCTTTGTCGCGGGCGATCAATGTTCCAGGCGCATCTTGGCCAGTCAATTTACCAGCCTGGACGGGGGCCAAACCTCGGAGTGAGTATCGTCGAGCCATACGTCTCATTCTAAGCGATGAGGCCGTTCAGAGATGTAGAACCGCCCTGACTGCGACAGCCAAATTCTAGACCGAGGAGTGTCGGTGGAACGGGTTGACACTTGATCATGGGCTTTGTGATCCGACGTCCTGGATTTCAAGTTTACTTGACCTTGTTTCTCCAAAGATCTCGTCCTACTTGGTCAGACACGTGCAGCCATCATGAATTCCACGAACTTGGTCACGAGGCGGAGTTGGCACAGGTCTGGCTATCAAGTTGTGTCTAGCTCTGAGGTGCAGCGACCATGACCTCTTTATCCGTGTTGCCTAAACGGGTCGATTGCTGTGACCACAGTCAATGCAGCTATAACACTGCGAAATACCGAGCTGTGAAGTCTGGTGTAATCTGCTAAAGACTCGGTCCAACGTGAAGTTATACACAAGAACTATCAGGTCTCGGGAAAGTCGACCTGCTCCCGAGATCCTTACCAGCGTTGAAGCCTTGCCGTCTACCAAGTCGAACATAGGGATGCATCTTCAACGGCAACCGGAGCAAGGCTCATTTGTAAGGGAAACACTGATTGTGGGGGTGGAACCTCGGCCTCGTTGCGGCTCGATGTTCCCCAGGAAATAAAACCCCGGCGGCCGTAAAAAAGCCTCAATCACGGCATGTGAGCGTGGGGGTTGTGTATTTCGAAAACAGACTGAAAGCGTTGCTGGTTATCCAGGAATGCCATGCCATGGCTGGAAAAGAAGAATAAAAACGGTGAGGCACGTTGTGTCCGGATGCGCGGCGATAGGGTCATTCCGCGAATTGGATGCGGCTGTGGCTCGGAGAGCGAGCGCGGTTATAGCAGGGGATTTTCCTCCACTGAACTGATCCAGTTGCTGCGGTATGCATGGATAAACTGATTGAAAGGCTCGGCGAGATAGCAGGGTCGTGCGGGCGTCGAGGCGTGTGGATGATGCGATAGGGGCATGTCGGATGGATTAAGCCGAGTCATGGTGGAAGACAGCTAGTAACTTAGGGGAAGGCAGACCCGCGATTCTTATGCTCGTTGGCTCCGAGGGCCCCCAGCCAACTCCTCCATGAAAACACAGCTAGTAACTTAGGGGTAAGGAGTCCCGGGCCTCACCCACGGCATGACCTGGGAATGTGCGTAAAGGCCAGACAGCGCAAAGATGCCATTACCTAACATTACCTAACCTGCGGACGCTCGCGGCGTGGCCAGGTGCGGCTCGAGGCGGCCTTTGAGCCGACATCCCACGTTTTGACTCTTGTCAGCGGGCGCTCGCCGGAAACTCAGAGAGTGTTATCGTTCACAGAGACAAACATAGGAATACGAGTTCAGCCTGCCTTCTCCGAGCAACAATGCCCGGCGAAAAAGATAGGATCCATGGGTGCCTCCTGGCACTTGCTTGGAGGGGTTGCTGTTGGGGAATCGGGGATTTGGAGAAAAAGATGGAGAATAGCTGCGACTGAGCGTAACAGAAACCGCCTCGTCCAGATCAGCGGGACGCGCTCGTTCCAGAAAGACGGCCTCTGGCCAACAAGAGCCCAGGAGACGAGTCGGGGGTTGAGTTTGCTAGGCCGGAATTAGTTTACTGCTAGATGGCACTGGGGGGGGGGGACGTCGGATGATCGATGACCTACAGTTAGCCCTCCCACCCTTTCGGCTTACAAGGTTGGTGTGTGCTGATGTTGGAGAAGCAAATGGGGTTCATCACAGCAACGTCGAGTTTGGTCTTGTCGTTGACAAACAGCAACTCGTTCGTTTCCACACCCTTGACAGATCGTACAGTAACCCCCGCGCCGTCAACGGCGCCGGGATCGACGCTATTACCTGATCCTTACGGAGGTATTCCGCTTGCAGCCCTGCGTCTTGGAGGGGCCGTGTTCTTTGCCTCCGGCCGATTGCAGCCATTGAAAGATGGACCGAAGATGGATGGCAGTGCCGTCGAGCTCCGGATACAAATGGAAGCTGTCTCGCTCACCCCTTTTTGACTGTGCTTCCTCCCTTTCTTCTCCATCTTTCTTCATCACTCACAACCTCATACGACATCTCTCGTCTCTCTCTCCCAAAAGCTACCTTATCTGTCTTATCGTAGCTCTACGTCATCCTATCCCCCACATTCCGCCTCTTACACGTGAAGAGCAAACATGAACACCGGTCTTATCAACAGCCGATTTCTCTCCAAGCCTGAGGAGCTTGGAGTCGTCGCCGTGGGCTTCTCTGGCGGCCAGGTAAGATATTCTCTTATTTTCACACAGTTGACTTGACCCTCCAACTGAGATGTGTGTGGTTGCGCATCATGTACTGACTCGTATCCTTCATCTAGCCCAAGGCGGGTGTCGACGACGGCCCCTCCGTTCTCATCGAATCCGGCCTCCTGAATCAGATCCGCGAGGAGCTCGGCTACAAGCTCTTCGGCGATGAGACGGTCCAACAGTTCGAGGACCTCGTCCCTGAGTCGGACCCTGACTACCGCGGCATGAAGAAGGCCTTCCACGCCTCGGCCGTTACTCGCAAGATCGCCTCTCAGACCTATGAGCACTCCCGCCAGGGTCGCATGACTCTTACTCTTGGCGGCGACCACAGCATTGCCATCGGAACCATCGCCGGTACTGCCAAGGCCACCCGCGAGCGTCTCAACCGCGAGATTGCCGTTATCTGGGTTGACGCCCACGCCGACATCAACACCCCCGAGATCAGCGACAGCGGCAACATCCACGGCATGCCCGTGGCGTTCCTAACTGGCTTGGCAACGGATGATAACGAGGACTACTTTGGCTGGGTCAAGGACGACATGCGCCTGAGCGTCAAGAAGCTGGTGTACATTGGTCTCCGGTCTGTCGATGTTGGCGAGAAGAAGATTCTGCGCGAGCACGGCATCAAGGCCTTTAGCATGCACGACGTTGACCGGTATGTTCCGCTTCACCCTCACCTTCCACACTCGACTAACTGGTGACTTGTAGCCACGGCATTGGCCGCGTCGTCGAGATGGCCCTCGCCCACATCGGCACCGACACTCCCATCCATCTGTCCTTTGACGTCGACGCCCTCGACCCCATGTGGGCTCCCAGCACAGGTACCCCCGTCCGAGGCGGCCTCACGCTGCGCGAGGGCGACTACATCTGCGAGAGCGTGCACCAGACCGGCAACCTCGTAGCCGTGGACCTGGTCGAGGTGAACCCCAAGCTGGCCAATGGCCACGAGGCCGAGCAAGACACCATCCGTGCTGGCTGCTCGCTCGTGCGGTGCGCACTCGGCGAGACGCTCCTGTAGAGGAAGAGTGGTGGTGGATATTTGACTTTGTACGAATGGATGGCAAATGCATTGACACAGGAGTATATGTGGATGATTGATGATGTCCTTAAGTTGAATGGATGACTGGGTCGGCGCATAAAGGACGAACGAGATGACTCTCGAAAATAAAACGTCACAACTTCTTTCTTCGGGACTTGGACTGGCCTTTGAGATTTGGTGATTGCTTCAATCTGCACCTCTGGATGTGAACAGCGGAAGATGATTGCCGTGCCTTGCATGACACTCCACCCGCTCCTCAAGATGGAAGGGTTACGTAGAGCTTCGGCGCGGAATGTTCGGTGAAGCTTCAAGCGAAGTCAGTGGCCGACGATCACTCTCATCCGAGGTTGATAAATTTGCATGAAATTGCAAAAAATTCTTGTCTGGCGATCCGTAATTAATCAAGAACCCATCTGGAAGGTTGGGCTGGATACTTCTCTTACGTGTATCCATTCAGAAGCCATCCCAGCGTCGTGATCCCCTGCAAGCTCACGTCGCTTTGCGGCCCGCAGCCCAGGGCTTTCCCCAGCCATCGGGATTTCCGGGGCGCGCAGACGCGACGGCCCAGCCTCCTCGGGGAAAGCCTCACTCAAGCTGTTGGATTGGGTGTACGGAGTATCCGTACGGAGATGATTTTTAATAGAAACCCATGGACATAATCCGCGTGGCGCTCGGGTAGGTTGTTTAACTAATTTCCCCTGGCTTGGGGCGTGATTGTTGACTTTGAACTTCTTTTTGCTTTTCTTCCATTGCTCCGTCGTGACGTGACGGGATGATTCGGTAATTTGGGCTGCTAAGGTATCATCTGCAACAACAGCAACAACACCAGCAGCATCATCATCATCATTGTCGTCACGCTTAACAATTCACCTTTGGACGCCTACACCTCCAGGCCCAAATACCCGCTTCCTCCTCCAAGCTCGAATCAACGACGACGCGACAACAAAGCATTTCTCTCCCGCCTATCCCATCCCTATCTGCTCCGTCCTTTGATCATCTCTTGGCATCTCGACGCCCAAGAACCCGACGTCACGAGACAGCCAGCACAGCACCGCTATCTCCACCCGACGAGCCGCCCACGAGGCGAACCAACATTTCGCGCGAGGCATCACCGCCGACCCCTTTCGCATCTGAGTCATCCTTACTCGGGCGGTCACGAACCGATCTTCGCTGGCGGGCCCTGCTGCCAGGCACAGGGGATTCACTGGTTGACACGGCCGCGATCGGTGGCGGGTCTCCACGACGGCCGCTTGCGACGTGGCAGGTCTTGGACTTGGAGCAGTTGGGCATTCGAGGGAGGTGGCAGCAGGTTTTGGCTTGCAAGGGGGGATTTAAAGGTCATCGTCGACGTTGCGCTTTCATGAAGGATTGAAAGATTGAAGGACGACCCGCCATCGATTGAACCGGGACTCGTTCGAGGTTCCCAGTATAAAGACGAACCGGCACAGGTCAAGCTGGATAGTCAAGCTTGGTCTGTAATTCAATCGCCGCTGCTCCTCGAGCAGAATCAATAGTCTGCCCTCGAAACAAGTCGATTTACCTCAACACCAAGCCGTCAAACCACAAGCACCATCACCATGGTCGCCAAATCAACAATGACCGGACTCACCGGCACAACAGGATGGACTGGCACAACAGGGTTCACGAGGACTTCACTGACCTACGATCGCCCAGGCCCCGTCAGCCATGTCCGGACCTACAACTGGCCGCCCATCCAGCTAAACTTCTGGATCTTTGTCATTCTGCTGACCTCGTCGACAATCATCGGCGTCTTTGCGACGTTTATCCAGATCCAGAACCAGCTTCTCCTCGGTATTCCTTGGTACGCAATTTCTAGACCTATAACAGACGACGACGACGACTAACCAGCGCAGGTACTTCCCCTACTTCATCACCGTCGGCTGTCTCTCTGTTCTCTTCATCCTCGGCATCTTCTGGCTCATCGCCCAGCGCCGCCTCCTCCCCGCGATAGTCATGATCGGCGCTTTCATGTTCTTTGTCATGTGGCTCGTCGGGCTTGTTATTGTCGCCATACAGCTGTTTGGACCTAACGGGTCGATCCAGAGCGTGTGCGATGTCCAGGTGTTTGGACGGAACCCGACAGGACAGACCGAGGCGACGATGGCTTGGCTGCAGCAGCGAAATATCTGTACGTGCCTCTTACACTCGATCCGCTCTGACTGGACTAACGAATTGCAGGTCAATCGTGGCAGCTGGTGTTTGCGATGGCGCTGGTGGGCACCCTCTTCTTCGTCTGGGTTATGATCATGGCGTACCAAGTGTTTGTCAGCTCGTAACGACAAACCCAACTTTTGGGATGCACGCGCGTCTGTGCATGCCGAAGAAGGTGATGATGTTATTCTGGTTAATGAGACAACGAAGCATGGCCGACAAGGCACGGAGTTGATGATTTGCATGATTCAAGTTGAACAAGGACTACGCATTGGAAGGAGTTTAAGACGGGCTGAACAGAACAAGGTGCATTGGAAAATCTACAGGTTGAATCGAACTGTCCAGAGATGGATATTTTGGAGAATCAAGTATGGTAATAGTCAGAATGGATATTCAAATTCTCTTGATTCGTATGGACTGGGCAGCATCAATTCGTCAGTTGTTGGCTCCCTCTCGTTTTCTGACAGCTCCCATGGTGGAAGCGCAGCGGGGCCATTGCTTGTTCTTCTCTAGCTCCACGGCGATGGTGCTCGAGAACCACACGGGGTCGACGCCCACATGTTTAGCTCAGCCCAGTTCAGCTTGGTAGGGAATTGAGCAGTGCCCCTCTTCTTCACGGGAGCTTCGGACGGGGGGTATCGCGGCATTTGGAAAGATCTAGGAACTGTGTTCGAATGTTCCATGCCAGGTTCAATTACATGTCCAGTGTCAATGAATGGAAGCCATGGGCCGTGTCTCCCGCGGCTTGGGCCTGGAGAGCTCTTCGACTGGCCAGGGAGCTGCGAGACTCGTCCACGGCGTTTGCCGGAGCGGGCAGTGGTGAGCTTCAGGGTCTAGAGTGACGTAGCGCGGCGTCTGTCCCTCCATTCCCCTGCCCGCCTGAAGAAGAGGGGTTTGGATTCAGGTCTAGCCATGAGACGGCAAAGGCCGATGACGAAAGAGGGGGTACAGGTACTGCGATAGGCTCATGGGCAAGAATTCAGATGGATCTGCAAGTCAGCTCCCCTTTCGCTGATCGAACCCGAGACGTTTCGGCTGGCCTGGTCTGGGGTATAAGAAGGACGGACAGCCTGGCTTGGTGGCAAACTTTCCTTTGTTAAACCACTACCACAGCCTATCTCGACTCTAGATTTACCCCAAGCTTCTCATCGCCCAAGCAAAGTATCATTATGGATTTCATCAACAAAGCCAAGGATGCCATGTCTGGTAACAAGACCCAGAAGACGACCGACCCCAACCAGACCAAGGCCTCGGGTTCGGGCAGCCAGGACTACCTCGACAAGGGTATGCCTTCTATCCACCCTCCATGACGTTTCCAAACAGCTTGCTAACATGTGCCCTCAGGTATCGCCTTTGCCTCGAAAAAGGCCGGCTTCAACATCCCCCAGGACACCCAAGAGAAGGGCACCGACTTTGCGCGAAGCGCTTATGAGAAGCAGTCTGGGTAAGTGTGGCTTCCTGTGGCTGGTGTTTCACAGCTGTGGCTAACGATGCGGTGATGTAGAAAGAAGGTTGACCCCAAGTACTCCAACTAAAGGATGGATTGGGATTAATATTTGATGATTATGGATGCTCAGAATGACAGTTGAGTCCGATATGAATTAATATGAAACGAATACTTGATCAACTTTTGACTGTGTCGATGTGGAAACTCTGTCGACTTGATGCCTACATGTGATGAATATGCGCAAATTGACCTAGAGCGAGAAAGCGGTGGAACTTGAAGCTTTGGATACATGTAAATGTCTGGTGTGCACAGTTTTCAAAGTACCTACAGTAGCATAGGACTGGAGTCTTAAAAAGATTGTGTATCAGGTGTAGGTGAGTCGAGTGTTGCAACCAACGCCCATTTCACCCATGGTCTTAAGTGCACACCCATAATAAACTCATAAGGAAGACGAACTATCAACCACGATGTAACTTGCGGAGTTGTTTTCCTCTTGTCTGACCGTTTGTGAATTTGTCTAGCAAATGTCGATTCTTGCGCGAAATGCTGCCATGTACATTGATTAATAAGGTGGACAGCCAAACTCGACAGTACGTGGATGCCAACGGGATCACCTGGCAACTCAGCCAGAGAATGAGTGAACAAGCATCCTCTCAGATAACATGGAACAAGTCCCTGGCGAATTAGCTCATAAATCTGCAAGGTATTCGCAATCCAAGCGATGGTTGTCCCCAGCAACGGACCAGGACTCTGGAAACCAGGCGCACGGCATAGTCCCACTATTTCCTCTCGGCCGCCGCTAAAGTTACAGGGCTACAGGGGACTTACGAGGCTCACTGGCCGCCCGGCGGCATCAAAACAGCGCTACGAGCTTCTAGAGGCGGCGGGGGCAGTCCGGGCCCGTCCAACGGGTGCCCGACGGCGCAGTGCAGCCACCATAGCGCAGGCAGTGAAGGTTTTGCCTCCAGTGAGAGCGAAAGGCACAACATCAAGAAGCAACTATCATCCGTTTTCCTCTCCCTTGCTTGACACTAACATTGCCAACGAACAACAAAACCACAGCTGCAGCTGGTCCCTCGCGGCCTTTTCGCCGATACCTTCACGCCGCAATGCATCATGGCCATCGATGAGCAAGACCACAGCCACGGCCCCTCTGGCCAGGCTTCGAGCCCCAGCAACGGGTCGCGCCCTCAGACGTCCCATCGCGTCTCAGCCAACGACGACGAACATGAGGTCGCCTCGACATCTATCACGATAACCGACACAGCCGCCGCTACGTTGCCAGCACAGGCCTCGACAAACCCGACCACGGCGGCAATCGCCCTTCATGACTCGATGACTGATGTAACCAAGACAAAGTCCCCGACTCCTACAAACTCCCGCGCGAGAAACACCCCGACCTTGCTACCAACGACCAGCAACAACGATGCCATGTTGCAAGTCCCCGGTCGTACAGGTCCTGAAACCAGCTACTTCGATGGCGTTACCTTCGACCTCACCCGAGTCCCCGACGAGTCCCTGACCGAAGAAGACGTCCGGCGCCACTTGGGGGACGTGGAGTCTAGCTTTCTGCCCGCCTTATCGCCAATTCCCACCGCATCTACGAACAAAGAGGGAGGTCTTGATGACACGTTCCAATTCGACTCGCCTACGAAGAAGTCAGTCCCTCAGCCGGCGCAACAGAATCAGCCGCAGGACGACCACGATGTGACTGCCGCAGGCACCAATACCTCCAGTATCGAGAACTTCGACTCATCCCCTACCACCGCCGCCGCCAGGAGGACCGTTTCGCGCGCTGTCAGCATGGCGAGCCAGCCCGCGGAAAACCGCAGCGCAGCCTACGCAGAGAGCGAGGACCGCGATGCAGAGCAGGAGAGTTCACAAGTGTCCAGCTCAGGAGACCACGATGTCTCCTTGTCGAGAACTCACTCGCTATCCGAGAGGGTGGAATCTGGCAGCACCCCTGGCCATTCTCTGCGCAGTCGCCGACCCAAGTACCTGCGCAGTCGCTTCGGGAGCCAGCGATCGTCGACCTCATCTTTTGTGACAAATCCCGATTCTCACGAAGGCAGCGACCTCACCGTTGGCCTCGGCACCGATTACGCTCTTCAATCTGGCGGCGCAGTTCCCGCTATGGGCATGCCGCGCAACCCAAGCAACCCTATCCTGAGGTCCATCAGCATGGGGAGCATGGGGAGCATGGGCTCCGCTTTTGGCGTAGACGACTATACCGACATGTCACTACCGCAACTCGAGCCGCTGCCCGAAGTCGATAGTCCCGAACGACCGCGGCACTCGGATTTGCTCAAGACGCCCAGGCCCTCTAAGGAAGGGTTCAACAGCGCACCGACGGACACGGTCATTGCACGACACGTTAGAAACGTTCAGGTACCCGAGTCTCTCGCCAAGGAGTACAGGTTCAAGGGTGGCCTGGAAACCCCTCGGAAACCTTCTTCAATCGCTATGGGTTCAGTCACGACGGTCCGATCTGGAAAGAACTTGACTCTCAAGGAGCAAAGCAGTACCATCGAGAGATTGTCCAAAGAGAACTTTGATCTAAAGCTCAAAGTTATGTTCTTGAGCGATCGCCTGGACAAACTATCGGAAGAGGGCATCAAGGAGATGATTTCCGAGAACGTCGAGCTCAAGACCGGTCTTGCGGTGCTCCAGCGCGACAACAAGGTTCTTCGAAGGAGGGTCAAGGAGCTGGAGAAGCAGATGAAGGATGAGGGGGAACGGCCCAGCACAGCACACAGCGGTACATCTTCCACAGATCAAACGGCCCGACTTGGAGACGAGGAGGCTCAGGAGCGAGAGGAAGAGCTAATCTTCCTGCGGGAGAGAGTTGAGGAGTATGCAACCGAGATTGAGAGGCTGCGGTCCGAAAGCCTAAACAAGGAATCAGAGAGACGAAAGTTTGCGGATATCGTCCGGTCACTGGGCGAAAGAACAAGCGACAACCTCGGTAGACAGGAAGAAGCCGACGTTTGGAAGGATCTCCTCGAACAGGAAACCGCCCGGAGAGAGCAGTCTGATGATGAGAACAAGAGGCTGCGGGATGAAGTCTTCAAGCTGAAGCAGGATATGTCCAACTTGACCAACGGGCCAGGCGGCATGCATCATACGACAAACATCTACAACATCACCAAGAAACAACCACGAGATGCCAACATGTCACCGAGTCGACCTGTGTCCGGCCTATCGGGCGAGATGGAGAGTTCAAACGGAAACTTCAGCGTGGCTACTACCCTCGCTGACGAATTACGCCGAGAGAGTGAGCAGTTACGCCACGAGAATGCCGAATTGCGACGCGAAGTTGGTGCCCAGACATCCATGTTAACCTCGAGGAACCGTGAGAAGGAGCGCCTCTACCAGGAGATTGAGGACCTGAAGATGGCCCAGCGACGAGGTCGCCCTGCCCCCTCCACCATCGACAGCTTGCTCGATCGATCGGCTTCGCAGGTTGGTGGTCATGACAGACCACAGTCGCGGGGTAGCATGAAGACTCGAACACAGATAGAAGAGGAGGCCGAGCGGGAAGAGATGGAAAATGAGATGGCCCGGCTGCGTGACAAGATCAGCGAGGTCAAGCTGCAGAACCAGGAGTTGCAGCGCGAGCTGGAGACTTGCATGGAGGACTTTGAATCAGCTATCGATGGGAAACGCCAGACCGAGGAGACAGCAATGTCTCTCCAAGAGGATCTCAACAATGCCATGAACGACCTTGTTGCCTTGCAGTCCGAGCGCGACGAAGCCCTTCGCGAGCAAGGCGACATGGAAAACGAGTTTGAGTCGCTCAGGAAGGAAGCGCAGGAGGAGATTGACGCTTTGGAGTTAGAGGGCGACCAGCATGCCGAGGAGATGCAGCGACTTCAAGCGGATCTTCAGGACCGCTCAGAAAATTTCGACGCCTTGCAGGAAGAGATGCGAAAGATGAGCGAGGCCCTCATCCGACTCGAAGACGACCAGGAGAATAAGCTGCGCCGGATTCAGCAGCTCGAGGAAGAGCTGGATTCTTCCAACAAGGAGCTAGAGGAGTTTGAGCAGAAGCTCATGGAGGCCAACGACAAGAACCAGCGACTTTCTGTGCAACAGGAGTCTTCGCAAGGAGAGATCGCCTTCTTACGCGAGGAGCAGGAGGGCGACAAGATCCGTATCGGAGACCTCGAGGCCGCTATGGCTAGCGCGGAGCAGAGTCTGCGCGATGAAAAGGAGCGAGTTAAGGAGTTGGAGAACCGCCTGCAGCAGGAGAGACACCAGAGGGAGATTGTTGCAGACCAAGAGAAGGAGGAGGTGCAGCAGTTTGTCAACGAGCTCAACAGGGAGGCTTCCGCGGCCAAGGATGAAGCTCGCCGTCTGCGTAAGAACTTGACGTCGAGAGAGGTTGAGGCTACAGAGTGGAAGGAGAGGTTGATGGAGCTCGAGAGTAACCTACGGGAGGCTCTGGGCGACCTTAATGGCACCCGCTCCTCTCTTCTCAAGGTATGTCGTCTGCCCAAGTACAGAAATGCAACCGCTAACTTAGTCCCAGTCCATTGCCAAGTTGCAGCGTGAGCTCGAGAACACGATCCGAGATCTCGATGCAAGCAAGGCGGCGTTGGTTGAGAAAGACCGCATCATCAAGATGCGAGACTCCCTACTCGAGTCGCACGCCCTTGAGAGCCGCAAGCTGGCCGAGCTGCTCGACAAGGAGCGCATCGCTCACCGAAACACCAAGTCGCAGTACGACACATTCCAGAAGACGCATCAGCATCTTACTCGTACGGCAAGCAGTCAGGATATCCGGATCTCAGAACTGGAATCGACAAAGAGCCAAGATCGCAGGAAGATTGCGATTCTCGAGCAGACAGCTCGCGATCAGTTGCAGGAGCGCAACGAGCTGTTGCTGGTACTGTGGCAGAAGCTCAGCAACCTGTGCGGCAGAGAGTGGGCAAATGGCAATGCCTTGATTGATCGCCAGGTGCTACCATCCTTGGAAGTCATTGCCAACCGACTTCCCGGCTTTTCCAAGAATCTGTTGGCCGCGGTCAAGGCCATCGAGCTCATGGTTGGCTCGTTTGAGTCAAGGATCAAGTCTGTGGAGCGGGATCTGTACCGCGAGTACCAGACGCTCGAGAATAACCTTGATGTTCGCACCAAGAAGTTGGATCGACTCGAGACCATGTTTAGGAATTCGATTGCCTCTGGGTCGTTGAGTCATGATTCCCGCTACATGCGTCTAGATGAAGCATATCGTCAACTCAAGGTTGAGAATGCCACTCTGCGCACGGCAAATGATGTCCGAGCTCGTGCGGCGTACTCGTCAAGAGATAATTCCGAGGCGCTCGTTCCTGCCAACGCCGGCGGTTCACCGTCGCCTTCAGTACCTCGTGGGCCGGGCGATCAAAACAGGGATCGTGGCAGCCGCTCAAAGTCGCGGAGTTCTACGATGACGAGATCAGCCACCACTACTGCCCTGCCGGGTTCTTCAGCTGGCGGCCTGGGTCTTCGGGACATGGCGGCCCTCAGCGAAGAAGGCAGCGTCAACAACGACAACAGGTGGTTGTTCCGATTGCGAGACATGGAGTACAAGCTCAAGATGGAGAGAGAGGGACGCAACCAAGACCGGCATGCGGCGAGACAAAGACTAGGCGGGCTGGAGTTGGAGAACCGAGATCTAAAAGACCGGATGAAGAGGGCTTTGGGCGATATCGATTAGGCCACTGGGTGAGTCAATGCATAAGGAGTTAGGGAGGGCTCATGCAGTACACGGTGCTGGGGTGTTGAGTTTCTTTGATATTGTATAATACCGGTATTATTATGAGGGACAAGAGCGAGCTAGCTGCATTTACTTGACGGATTTTGCTGGTGTTGATTAAGGAGACAAAGCATGGATATTTTTGGGTACTTTGGGTACTTGTTCTATTGTTACTTTATAAGCTCCTCGCGATTGTTCATTACCGTTTAGCAAGTACACCACCATTCAATTTATAGACGTCGCCAAGTCCCGTTGCGAGGCGGCGCGAGATGTTCCGAGCCTGGGTACCGTCGGTATATCAACCGCCGACTCGCATCATGCAGCGCTGAACCCACTGGACAATGGCCAACACATGGAAGTGAGAACTTGCTTTTGAGGTCCAGCATGTGAATTGACTTTCGGGATTGCGAGTGTGGTGGTGTCGAGGGGTACGGACTTCCCAAAACGGTAGTCCCGCACCTCCTCACAAGATATAAGAAGTAACCTCCATGTTCATCATAGAAGTCATCAGACAAACCATCTCGTGCACCTTTACCTTTTCCACTCTCATCGTGAGTTTTGTCTTGATCATGCTGCGAGCATCCTTAGCCAGAGCCCCTGGGGTCCTTGGTCGACACATGGCGACGGCAGCAGCAGCGCAAGCGTCAGCAAAGAAGGAGGGCGACATCTCGGATGCCTTCACGTCCCTCTCCGGGGCGAAGAGAGAAGCCTTGCCGGATCGGTTCCGGCAGTTGAAGTGCGAGCTCGTGAGTGGACGGGAGAAGGAGATGACGGCGAGTTGGAGCAGACTGCTGCGGCAGCTGAGGATAGAGAATGAGATTATTGCCAAGAAAGGACCTGCTGTTGTGCCGCAGGTTGAGTACGGGGACTTTGAGAAGGGGGTTGATGTGCTGAAGGAGGAGATTAGGAAACGAGGTGCTGTGGTTATCAAGGGCGTCATTCCTGAGGCGGAGGCGAGGGCTTACAAGGACGAGATCGAGGAGTATGTGAAGAAGAACCCGTCCACAAGAGGCAAGCATCTCTCTCTACACCGGTAGATCTCTACACTGGTAGATATCCTCACTAACACTCCACTAGCCTTCCCAGCCCATGACCCTCAAGTCTATGAGTTATACTGGTCTGCTCCTCAACTCAAAGCCCGCGCCCACCCCAACTTCCTCCGCGTTCAGCACAAACTCATGTCCTTCCTCTGGCACTCGTCCAACCCCAACACACCCATCTCCCTGGACCAGCCGCTCTCATACGCCGACCGCCTGCGCATCCGCCAGCCGGGCGACAAGTCTTTTGCGCTGGGGCCACACATCGATGGCGGCAGCGTCGAGCGCTGGGAGAAGGAAGGCTACGGGCGCGGAGGCGTGTACGACCGCATCCTCCAAGGCAGCTGGGAGGAGTACGACCCGTGGGACGCAAGCGGACGCGTCGCCGCCGTCAACAATCTCTACGACGGCCTCGGCGCATGCTCCATGTTCAGGATGTGGCAGGGCTGGATGAGCATGAGCCACACCAGGCCCGCCGAGGGCACGCTGCTGGTGAACCCGCTGGTGAAGCTGTCGACGGCCTACGTGCTCCTGCGGCCCTTCTTCCAGGCCAAGAGGGGCCGCGTGTCGGCGAACCACCTCGACGAGGAGAACTGGGAGTTTACGGGCGCCGAGGGCATGACGAGTGAGTTGCAGGGCGCGACGCCGGGGACGGGCCAGGAGCTCACGGATGAGCTGCATCCGCACTTGGACCTGGAGAGGACCATGGTGCATGTTCCTGAGATCCAGCCTGGGGACTTTGTAGCCTGGCACTGCGACAGTGAGTTCCCTGATACCTAAGGTGGTCGGTTTAGAGCTAGGTTAGCGCTAACATGGGCAGCCATCCACTCGGTCGACAAAGTCCACGCCGGCACCGCCGACTCCAGCGTGCTCTACATCCCCGTGTGCCCCGTGACGCAGCAGAACGCAGAGTACCTCGTGCGGCAGCGCGAGGCGTTCCGGCGGGGCACGCCCGGGCCCGACTTCCCCGGCGGAGCGGGCGAGTCGGCGCACGTGGACCGGCCGACGGAGGAGACGCTTC
>JAAVUK010000677.1:0-30486 GCA_014899095.1 Fusarium buxicola
CTCCCCCACAGCCCCCAGCCTACCCTCGCCATCCTTCCCGTCGCTGCAAAAGTCCATCTCCAGCTCGAATGAGAACCTCGCGCGGAGCTTCGACATGGCTGCGGACGGCAGCTATGACCACCCGCCTGAGAAGCACCTCGTCAGGCCGCTGATCTCGCCTGTCATGGTTGACTTTGTGCCCTCAAGGAACCGCAGTCCCATGCGCTTCGAGGCTATAAAGGCGCCGCCGCGACCTGCTCCTATTACCGTCCCCTCGTCGTTGGGCGTTGGGTCTGAGTCTGTGAGGGTGAGGACGCCGAATCCTGTGGTGGATGAGTTTAACCCTGGGTTCATCTAAGCTACTGTACCGCTGGAACTAAGGGGGACTATGCCCTTATGAACTTGACTTGCATCGTCAATCATTTCTTCTCCCGTATATTTTCAATCTCGTTTTGTGGATATGGCGTCTTTTGTTATAGATTACATACCCGTCCCTGTTCTCTCGTTTCTTTTTATTACTGTTTCGTATATATACTTGGCCATTATTAGGACATGGTTAGTGGATAATGTCTAAGGATTGGATATCCGGAGCTTCAGTCCGCGCTGGCTGGGCTGGAATATGCATATGATTTTACGGAAGACCTTGCAATCGCCTTTTACACGTGAACAGAGATATCTTGGTACATGTGATGTGAAACGGGAGTATCCAAGATCTCGGTCATCTTTAATAAACCTCTGGATACGTCCCTGGGGAGACATGATTGTGGCAAACATCAAGCGCCGATCTTTTACATGTAGGCTACAAAATCCTAGTCCAAGAACATGCGCAGGTTGCCGCCAATGTGCTTCAGATCCAGCAAGAACGTGTCGTGTCCAAACATGCTCATCTCCTCGCTCAGCTCCATGTGCGTCACGTTTCTGTTGCCCGCCAGGCGCACCGCCTCGGCCACCTCGCGCTGCTGCCACGCCGGGAAGAGGATGTCGCTCGCAACGCCCATAACTAGCGTCGGGGTGTCGCGCAGCGGCGCAAGGCCATGGATCAGGTCCTCCGGGGGTCGGGAGCTAGGCACGGCGGATGGGTCTGAGGGGTCAGGGTGCGAGCCGGGTTGCTCCTCGTAGGGCTTCGTAGGGAGGGTGAGGCTGCAGGCGTCGGAGGAGAGGGCCGAGGTCTGACCCGAGGCAAGTTGCTTCTCGCGGTCGGCGCGGCGATTCTGTGTTGCGTGCTGGTGCTCGAAGCCGAGGTCGAAGAGGTCCATGGCCTTGCTAACGTAGAGGAGACTATTGGGGTCGTAGTTGAGACACCACTTCTCGCCGGCGTGGTCGAGGTACGTCTCAATTAGGAAGTCGGGACAAAGGGCCGGGGGTTTACTCGAGTCGGCACGACGACGACCAAAGCGCTGCTCCCACTCGGGGCCAGAGCGGTATGTCACGGTTGCGATCTCTCGGGCGAGCTTCATGCCCGCGTGGGGAGGTACCTTGCCGTAGTAGAAGCCTCGGTTCCAGTTGGGATCCATCATGAGGACTTGTCGTTGGGTGTGGCGCATGGCAATGCTGTAAGGATGAGAGCGGGCGCAGCCGCTGATAGAGGCGATGCGGCCGACTCTCGAGGGAAAGAGGACACCTGCGGCTAGGGATTGCATGCCACCCATGGACGAGCCGACTGAGGCGTAGAGCTTGTCGATGCCAAGGTGGTCGAGGAGGCGGAACTGGGCGCGGACCATGTCGTCCATAGTGAGGATAGGGAAGCGGGTTGCGTAGCGCTCGCCATTGCCTGGGTCTATGCTGCTTGGTCCTGTCGAGCCATTGCAGCCGCCGATGACATTTGTGCATATGACATGGTATCTGTTGGTGTCGAGAGGACTTCCAGGGCCGATAAACTTTTCCCACCACCCGGGCTTGGGGTTGGCCTCTGTGGAGTGGGCGTGAGAGGAGGCGGACAGGCCAGTGTGGAGGAGGATGGCGTTGGACCTGTCAGCGTTGAGCTCCCCCCAAGTCTCGTAGGCGATGTTGAACTCGGGGAGGATGCCACCCCAGTCGAGGAGGAGGGGATCCTTGCAGAGGTAGTTGAGTGTCGCACCGGAGGTGTACGAGGGTTCGGTATCGCTTGAGTCGTAGTTTGCGCTGAGTTTTGCAGAGCGGTTCTCTAGAGCGTCGAGGCAAGGGAACGACATGGCCGGGTTAGAAGCAACCCCCGACTTCCGGGCCGAAGAGCAGTGAAGCTGGCGAGATGCGACATGTGAGTGTCGCAGTCGCTGAGCCTCGACGAGGCATGGTCGCGCACAGCCATTGAGGCTTGTAGGCGTAGCCAGGGCGCTCTTGAGCTGACGGCTCGACGCAGCCAGAGAACGAGAAGACCTCATGGCGGATATGAAGTGTAAAGGACCAAGATTGACGTCTGGGGGAGCTCCATGGGCGAGGTTTGTAATCCAAGTTAGGACGCTTTTAGTTGATGGAGCCGTTTCCGCTCCGATCCGATGCGTCGGGCAGGGATCAACCTAGACCATGGCGTAGATGACGCGATTTCACGTGCAATAGAGATAAGACAAGGCTGCGATAAGGGGTGACGTTATCGATAAGATAGCACCTGTTTGTATCGGGCGGTTCAACCTGACGTCAGCCCCTCCCTCAACCGCTGTCCCAGGTTGCTTCGCCGCCGTGATGCTGCTGCCTCGATGAAGACTGTTGCTTTAAATAAAACGCGTCGCCTCTATGCGTAAATGAGATATTACCCCTTTACTATTCCCACACTTACCTATCTACTTTCTTATTTTGGGATCGTCTTCCAGTTCCTAGTGCACAAATTCACAATTGCCGGGTTTACATGCTCCTCTACCTCGCCCTCTTCGTTCTCACCTGCGTCATGGCTCATATCATGCCCCAAGAAGTGATCCAAGGCCTGAGAAATCTTGTCACTGGGAACGACGCTCAAAGCAACGATAAAGATGCCTCGAGCAGCGATGAACCCCGCAGCCTAACTCCCATGGATATCATGATCACCCGCATCATGCTCACCAAGGGCAAAAGGCTGCCTCCCGGCCTTGTCGATGCCATTTTCGATTTCGCCGAATACTGGGCTTGTTCAAGTAATGAGGTCGATTTCCAGGCCGAGCATCAAAGTCCCTTGAGAGTCTTGGGACAAAGTCCCACCGAGGACAAGTTTCTGGTGAGTGGTGCCTGGGGAAAGTCTTGTCTCGGGTCTCATACTGACTTGCTGCAGCTTCGCTCATTTCCCGTGGGTCTAACAGGTATTGGAGGCAAAAAGGCTCTCGCCGAGGTGTTGGCGTACGACTTGAATGAGGCCAAGCCGAGGCCTCTGGGCAACGAGCATGACCCTGCGTACTTTGCCAAGCTCCCCGACTATCCTACACCAAAGCTGCTCCATCCCGTTCGCAAGGTGGTATTCTCGATACGGAGTAAAGACCAAGGGTGGGGAGGCACGGCGGAAGATCGGCATACATACCAAGGGTCTTGGACATGGTTTGAGGCTGGATTGGAGAAATTTGACGCAGACCAGACCTGTAAGCTTCGCGGAACACGGATATCGGATTCTGCTAACAATCTCATCTCAGGCGACCCTCAGTGCACATACGATGTTCGATTCAAGTCATCGTCCTCCAAAGCATCCCCTCTACCAGTCTGCGGTCTCCGCCCCCTCTACCCCTCCATCGTGCCTGACGAGGCCAACGTGGGCAAGTTCAAGTACACCCACCCCCTCTTCCGCCAGCCCAAATGGGTCATCAAAGGCAACAAGACAGCACATCGAGAATGGCAGGATCACGTCGTGACATGGTCATATCTGGACAACATCAACCCCGAGTCAGAGGAGGCGGAAAGGCTCGACATGGAGCAAGGCAGAGGGCAGGAGACGGGGGATGGGCGGTTTGTGAGGGACTTGAAGCTGGGAGATGTGATTACAGTATGGGCAAAGGCGAGGTTTGGAGGGTGGGTGAATCATGTTGAGAAGGTCAAGGTGGATGTTTACTGGGCGGTTTAGCAACATGATATGCAGCATTGTTCTGAAATATGATTTATGAGTATCCTTGGTCGGAATCATAGCTTCTGCTCCTGGCGGAGACCCTGCCAGAGAGCAAGGGCCGCCAGACACTTTGCATCACGAGCACCCTCCATCCAAGCGTCTTTCATAGGAACAACCTTGAGTGTAATCTTCTCGCCGTGAGATCTGAGGCCCGTCAGGCGTCCGCTCCACTCCTGAGTGAATGTCAATCACTTCTGCTGCTGTAAGACCCGGAATGAGGCAGAAATGTTGTCTTCTCACTCTATGATCCCTCTAGTTTCATCTATAGCTTGAGTCGCTGGGCCAGCAGGATCCCTTCCGCCAGCGTTCCCACACGAGCGTCAATTGCGCAGCCCTCGGCCTCGAGCCTCTTGCACTCATCCCACAGGTCCGCCAACTTTACAGTAAACACGTCGATAAACTCACTCTCCTCAAGCTCGGGCTTCAGATCCTGGTTCTCGGCCAACGTCATGTCGATGCTGACGTGCACCATGCGCAGGTTGGTATTGCAGAAGCCCGGGTCGTTGAACATGATGGGCGACGTCTCGGTGACCTCTCCAACGTAGCCCGTCTCCTCCCTGAGCTCGCGCACGGCGGCTTGCTCGGCCGTCTCTCCCTCGTCGATGAGGCCGGCGGGGACCTCGATGGTGACTTTGTCGATGGGCGGACGATACTGCTTCTGGAGGATGAGCTCTTGGCCCGTGGGCTTGTCGAGGATGGCCACGATGCCGACGCCGTCAATGTCTGCGTCCTTGGGACGAGTGCGGCGCTCGGCGGATTCCCATGTTCGGGTGACGCTCTTGGGGTCTTTGTATGTGATTCTGCAAGTCTTAGCAGGTGTAAAGCTCCAGGCTGTGAGTGTGGCATACTTGGACAGTTTGATCCATCGGGCCTCGGCCTCGGACTCAGCTGAGAGTTAGCAGGCTGAATTAGGTTACGATACTGAGTACAAACTTACGAGAGGCCCTGTTGAGAGCACTTTGGCGTCAGAAAGCGACATTATTTTATTGTCTGTCTCGTTTGCCACTGAGAGAACTGTTCATAGTAATAATGCCCCGCCGACTTCGGCGAGGGGCGGTGATTTCACTAGGCTACGTCACACAAGGCTACCCTAGAGTGAGCAATCGGGTTTTGGGGGCGTCTCTCATGCTAGAACCACGTCCTGTTTCACATATACTTGAGGGATTGATGATTTTGGATGAGACGAGAGTGGTTTCAGAAAAGCCCAGAGGTTTAAAACTACCCCGACTTAACTGGTGAGATTGGTATATTCTTTGATGTCAGACCCTTGTTTGTTGACGCGCCAACTGCGCATAAAAGACTAAAGAATGAGCAGTTGAAGTAATAGAATACGAGTTCTATGAAGACTCTATCGAGAACCATATGATATATACAAGCAGCCTCCCTCGGACCATGCGCCGTCTATCTGAAACCGTCGACAAAGGCCGCCTCAGTGCCATACTCTAGACGCGCACCGGCTTACCCACCTGGCCCGTCTTATCAACGCTGCAGACCCTCTTGCAGGTTCTCTTACTAGCTTCACCATAAAGAATCTCGATATACTGAATCTGCTGATACGCGACACCACCCTCAGCCATGACGCCAGTCCAGTCACCGCCGTCGCTCCAGGCGTTGAAGGTGATCTGCGCAGGATCACGGGGAACCTGGAACGACTTGCTCAGGAGGCGTTTGCCATTGACACTCCAGATAGTCTCCTTGGGCGTCCAGTCCATGCGGTGGGCAGCCCAGTCGGTCCACTTGATGCCATCCGGCATGGTGACGGCCGAGCTGGCGCCCTTAACCTCCTCGTCGTTTATCACCGCGGGCTGGTTGGTGTAGTGGATAAGGCCCTTGGGATCCTTAGTCAGGACCTCGATATCGGCCTCTTGGACTTTGGCTTCATTGTCGTTCCCGAGGTACGTGAACATGGCAGTACACGCGCCAGGCGAACCCTTGGAGCGGGCGTACATGCGCATCGAGGCGTAGTGATACTTGTTTTGGGACTCAAACTCGCCCGCCGACTGGAAGCCCTTGTGGCGAGCAGTGCGCATCGTCATGTAAGTGTCGCTGGCGGGATAGCTGTCGCTGTTTTTCTCGATGTAGACGTTGTTGTACGAGTTCTGCATGGGGACAGCCGATTTCTTAGACCAATTCTGGAGGCCCCAGGTCTGGCCAAACTCGCTGTCCCAGCTGAAGTAGGGGCTGGTGAAGCTGGCATCGGCGTTGCCCTTTTGGGTCGTGATCAGAGGGGGAACCTTGGCATGTTTGGACAGCGAGCGGAAGTCCCAGAACATGTGGCCCGAGTAATATCTGGGGTTGCTTCCGTCCGTCACATAGCAGTCGCAGTCAGCAGCGGCTGCACGAGGGTCTTTGCAGCTTGCGAGGGCGAACTGCCCGACGGCGAGGAGGGCAGTAAGAATGGACCTGGGAGAAGACATGATGAACAGTATGGATGGCGTCTGAGGGGAGAGTGATGGTGGAGAGTGATGGTGGCTATCATCCTCGGGCTGGACTGTCGGTCTTATATACCATGATGATGGCTGCTAGAGTGAGTGAAGCATCCTTCATCGTCCTCCCTAATTGGCCTCAATACATTATGTTTCCATGCCCACTACGACAAGGAAGAGCATTGGACAAGAATGCGACAAGCCACGATTAGCGAGGCCATTCAAGTTTCCCGCCTTCCAAGTGGTACCTACGGGAGTTGCATAGCCCAGGCCCTATGCCGGTAATCAAGAGGAACACCCGCAGCAGAGGGGCACACGAGGAGTCAAGAAGACGCTGTGATAGGCCAGCCCGTTTATGAACAAGGACTGTAAGCTGGAGGATTCTCTACCTTGTCGGGAATCGGATCATCGACTCCACAGGGGCACGAGGCCAAGGCGGGAGGACCCATGAGTGTTCGAAACGCCGGCTTGAGGCTGAAGCCTGGCAGGGATGGGCAGCCTACGGAAACGTTGCAGTTGATATTTCTACTAGTTTGGTGAGATTGACTGAGGCTTGTAGAGTAAAACATAGGGTTTGTTCCTGAGAGGCACCAGGCCATGAGCAGAGTACTACTTCGAGGATAGTCTGCGGTGAGGATCCTGAAAGCATCTCCATAGTTCCTGCTGCAGCGGGAACGACCTGATTGGACAAGATTATGCTCCTCTGCTATTGAACTCTGACTCTTCTAGAAGGTGGTATCAGCGGACTACGTAGACTACTCGAAGGCTGAGCTCAGGCCATCGGTGTGACTAACTTACACTCCGAAGGATTCACGCGCGCAGAGCATAACTTCCCCAACCTAAGGCTAGTATGGCATAGCAATCCTTCGAAAGTCACTGTCAGCCCTTGAAAGCCCAGACGTCGCTTAGAACTGTATCGTTACATTCTTAGATTATCATGGTCGGGTGGCTTGGTTTTTTGGCTTAATTTCCCACCGAATGTCCCGTAGGCTGCAGTGCCACTAACTAACTGCAAAGGGCCAGTTAGTAGAAAGGATGAGGTCCGTGTCGAGGCTGTGTAAATGTGAGGGAGCCGCCTATGATCAATTTGGAACCTTGCAGGCACCTGGCGGTGGAGACAATCCGGATGCTTAGCCCGGTAGAAAGATCGACGTCCGGCGGCATAGGGCAGTCACCGGCTGCCGGAACGGAACGGCGTCTCAGCAGATCGGGCTTGACTGGGGGCCGTCCGGCGTTTCCTTGTTACTATTGTCCGTGTTCAGCCCTTTTGTAAAATCAAACCCGGCAAAACCTTTGTCTACTCACTCTATGTCTCTGAGCAGCTTCGCAACATCTGATTGCTGCACATCCGTCCTTGCTCCAAGTCACGAACTCGAGGTATCGTCGGTAAAGCCCACCAAGCGCTTGCTGATGAGACATTGACCCGAGGTACCATCTCCAATTCGAGAATTACTTATCTGGTAGTTTTTACTTGTGTAGGGCTGATTCTGTTTGTTCCTGCATTTTCCACCATTGATGCTGTTCGATTTGCGTTCTTATTGGCTTACCGTGGCGTTTGAGTGTGCCAGCTGAGCTTCCGTTCGCAGCTGAACATAGCCCTTCCAGCAGCAATGCGCTGATTCCAGGCGACGGAGAACCAGATCGGGGTCGGTCGGTGTAGCTTATTGGTGTTTATCAGTTGCGCCGTGGCGCTGTTAGTTCCCACAACGCCGTCGAGTTGTTTGCCGTCGGAGTTGCCCTTGCGCTAGTGTCAATAGTCTCTTTCTTATGGTCGAGACTTCCACCCTAGCTTGAGACGTCTAGTGGCCGTTGGTTTTGCTACGAGGTATGAGTGAATAGAAGGGAAAATGTCCGATCTCCAACCTCTTTTTCTCAAGGGTGTCACGTCGATGATTCACAATGAAGTTGCCCATATTGCGGTTGGTTGGGCGGCTTTGGCAGTGTCTGGAGTCAACGCTGGCCTGTGTAAGCCTCAATATGATAGTCAGACAACAGAACTACTTCTGGCACTGTCATCTCGTCGACTTTTGTGTCGCTGTCGGCGGCTCTGAGCCAAACTGTTACAGGTTTCAGCGCGAACACCGACTCAATGACTACCAGCTCGCTCATCGGCACAGACTCAACTACAGGCACCGAATCGACGACCTTCGCTGAGCTTACGTCGACCACAGAAGCATCTACGATTGGGACCATTACCGGGGCCTGTCCTACTGGGACCAACTATCTCGAAAACCTAAGCTTCGAAGAATCAGATGAGAGGGTTGGCCTATTCTCGATTGGAATATACCTAGCGCGCCGAGATTCCGGCGCACCTCCCTTATCACCCCTTGATCGAAACAGTTATAAGCAATGGCCAAGGCTCGAGGCGGATTGACTACTTCTTTCCGGGAACGGAAACACCTCAGGAGTATCAGCCAAGAGAGTTTGTCTCCCAGCAAACGTTTCCGCACCACAGTTCTGCGTCGACTTTGACCGTCACGCCGACCTCCACTTCTACTTTGACAGCTTCGTCCTTAATAAACATTGCCCGAAATGCATCCAGAAGATTCAGGGCACAGATGGGCTACCCTACGATAATTAGTACCGCAAGGGAGACAGCACAGACGATTATAGGGTCGGCGACACTCATAAGAGTTGGTCGCGGGAGCGGTGCGCTAATGAGTGCGGTGTCACTCCGAGTTGTCAATGTTTCTCTTCGGATTTTATGTCGTGCACTCGTGTGAGCTATTCAATACTTCACCGGAACTTACTGGCATGGTTCTTGACGAGATATCGGGGGCCCATCAAAAGGACTATGAGTGCAAGACACCCATCATTCCTCATTCTTGTACCAAGCCGGCCTGAATGCCATTAACGGACTAGGAATGATACCAGCTTGTCCATTTTAGCCATGTACGCCGTTGCGGCTTCACCAGTCTGGCTTGTTGTCGACGTCGTAGCTTTCTCGCTTACGCGGTCCATAATGGCAATGCAATTGCCTGCCAGCCGACAATGAAAAACAGTCGTCTCTATCCGTACAAATCAGCAGAGTATAAGTTAGACCCTAACTGATGCAAGAGTGGTTGACGAATGATTCATCATGAATCGGTCCGGATTAGGAGTTGCCAGAGGGAGCTCTTGTGAGCGGACCATACGTCAGAAGAAAGACGCGTGGCCGAGTCTGACAATTTCTGCAAGTGCTCCAAACGGGTCTAAATTGCTGTGAAGAATTCTACATGCTTTCTGGAGGCTTGGGAGAGTTACGGTTCAAAGGAAACCTACTTTTCTTTCCACGCACTTTTAAAGCCGTACCGGCCGGATCGGAGGCCGCGGAATCCCGAAGTATTCGGCCGCCGTGCCGGACTGATCTCAGTGGGGATCACTAGGCCGGATTGACAGCATCGGGGCTCCGGAGATTTCGGCCGCCGTAGCCCGGACGGTTTTTGCTGTGGAGTCGTGTGTGTGTGGGTAAGCAAACTGGTACAGTAGGAAACCGAGGCTTTGAAAAAAGAGAGGGATCGGAGCACTCATTCATTGCGTCATCCCTTGTTGATGCAGGCCAGCGCCTTGAAACCGTTAAAAAAAAGAGACCTTTCCAAGTTTCCAATCAGAGCAAGCCGACGCGGTTTTGATTGCGCGGCTGGCTGTTGTCCTTTGATGCAATGCTGAGGCAAAGATAGGGCGCTAGTCACCCCTGTAAGTACCTGTCAGCGACAGACGTCACCGCTGCCATCGAAACCAACCAAGAAGCTTATCAAAAGTTCCATGACAACAACGACGCTACTTACGACGCACTTATTTTACGTCCTCTTCCTCTCTTCTTTGATGGCATCGTTCATTTCTTTGTGATATATTAGCCCCAAGGCTGCTGTCCTGGTTGTCGCAACACGCGACTTTCGCTCTCTTCACCTCTTCTCGCAAGTCTTCCACGATGACAGTACGAGATGAGCAACCGCGGGACCATCTCTCAGCGGCCGCTGATGTTGAAAGCAGCTATGGATATGAGCAAGATGTAGTTCCATCAGAGGAGTCGCCTCTCCTTTCAAATGATTTACCCCGCGACCTCGTTCCCTCCAAGGCGTTTCAGCGACGCGTCCTGCTCATGTGCATCCTCTCCCTCTTCATTGTCGAAGTGTGCCAGTTCATCACGGAGCCTCCGCAACAAAAGATCATAGAGGATATCATCTGCCGCAACTACTATCCGGACCACCCTCTGCGGATGCCGAGGATACAGGATCTTCGTTGCAAGGAACCTCATGTCCAGAAGACTCTGGCTATGGTGCAGGGATGGAACGTCGCGATCGGAATGGCAGTTCGTAAGTGCATGAGCCGTAGCTCATGAAATACCACTGACGAAAGCCGCAGCCATCGTAGCGCAGTTCCCGTTCGGAATTATTGCTGATAAATACGGAAGACGCCCTGTCTTGTTCCTATCGCTCCTTGGCTGCTTCCTCCAGGAGGCATGGCTCATCATGGTTTGTATGTACTCACTCATGGTCTCTTGCGTGAAACCATCTCACATATTCAACAGTGCTTTTCCCAGACGTCTTCTCGGTCTGGGCTATGCTTCCGGGAAGCATCTTCTACCTCATCGGCGGTGGAGGTCCAATGGCCGGAGCCATGGTCTGGACCATCGTAGCTGACGTTGTTCCGGCTGCCGAACGAACTGGCATGTTCTTCCGCATCACTGCCGCGGGCATGATTTTCCACGTCATCGTCAACCCCATCTCAGCTTGGTTGCTCCAGTTTGACCCGTGGTTGTCGATGTGGATCGGCTTTGGCTTCCTTGCCGCGGGGACCTTGTCAGTTCTGCTAATACCAGAGACCCTCCGCTTCCGACAAAAGGCGGATAAACGCCGACGAGATGAACTTGTCCAAGACGAGAATGATGATGAGTATGAACCATATGCGGACGATGTCGCCTTGAGCAAGCACGGCATCCTGAAGCAAGCTTGGTTGACCGTTCAAAACGATATGCAGCACGTCTGGCGATTCGTCTTTGCGTCAAAGAGTATCATCATCCTCCTCCTCACAGTTGCTGCCTTCTTCCCAATCAGGCTGGCATTTACCACTCTCCTGCTTCAGTACATGACCAAGCGTTTCGGCTGGGAGTGGTCGACAGTAAGCAATCCCTTGAAGATACTGATTATGATCAACCTTTACTCACTGGTGCCTATAGGCCACATACGTCTCTACGGCTGGTGTTCTCTCGACGGTGGTGTGCTTAATCGTTATACTTCCTCTTGCGTCTGCTTGGCTCAACAGGAGCTCCCGCTACAAGACACGCCCAGTAGCCAGAGACCTTCTCCTCACGCGCATCTCGGTGGTGTTCGTAACGGTAGGGTGTTTACTCATGGCTGTTGCAGCAGTGCCATGGCTCTTTGTCATCTCCCTCGTCATTATGAGCTTTGGCAATTCCTTCAGCGCACTCTGCAGGGCTCTGCTAAACGCCGTGGTGGAGCCACATCACATCGCGACCCTGAATACCACCATCTCACTCCTTGAGATGGTAATGGGCTTGGGTGCACCCGCCATGAGCTGGCTGCTGAGTCGTGGGATGGAGTTGGGCGGTGTTTGGCTGGGGTTGCCTTTCTTTGTCACCACAGGGCTGGCGGTGGTAATGGCTGTGATGCTGTTTGCCTTGAGATTGCCCGGACGCGTGGGTCAAGTTCATGGTGATTGAGTCACCTGTGGCCATTGCCATCTCAAGGAGTGCGATCAAAAGTCACATGCATATTATGAAGCGATTTAGACCAAGAAATATTTCTTATTAATAGCTTAGATTAAAGCTCCGCTAATATCTGCGTCTATTTCTCGAGTGCGCGGTGTTTTGCTACCCAACTGCCATGCACTGGGCATTGAAGGATATCGGTGGAACAGCAAAATGGAGACTTGCCGTCGAGAATGAGACGGATGAGCCTATTGGCAAGAGTTTGTTGGATTAATTTGGATAAATGCTCATTATATTGATAAATCTCTCCAAGTCATTCCCTCAGGGCCGACATCTCCAAAGTCGAGATGCCCGTTTTGGTGTTTCCATCTAATCGCAGTGGCGCCCAGCCTATCGATAAGGCTCCACCACCCCGCCACTGCCTGCTCCACCCCAGCTCTCTCCAGATAACCAACATCAATCATTCATCACTGCATCCATCTCCTTTGTCCCGTCACAGCATAAGCGCAGCGCTTTCTTCTTCTTGCATTGTCATTTATTTTGGCTGTCGCATCACTCATTCGCCTCACAAGCCGCCCTCACCATGTCTGACGACGAGGATTTCATGCAAGAGTCGGACGAGGAGCAGCACGTTTACCCAGCCGCGCAAGCATGGTGCATCGCTGACCGTATTCAGGTACGATTTCGAGTACGAAGAAGACGATGAAGAGGAGTCTAGTGACGTCGATATCGAAAATAAATACTACAACGCCAAGCAGCTGAAGCTGTCAGATCCCGAAGATGCCGTCGCCGAGTTTCTGGGCATCCCGCCACTGGAGGAGGAGAAAGGAGAATGGGGCTTCAAAGGCTTGAAGCAGGCCATCAAGCTGGAGTTCAAGTTGGGTCAATACGAAAAGGTTCGTCCTCTTGCCATTCGCGAAAATCACACATGCTCATAGCGACAGGCTGCCGAACACTATGCCGAGCTCCTCACTTACGTCAAGTCGGCCGTCACGCGTAACTACTCCGAGAAGTCCATCAACAACATGCTCGACTACATTGAGAAGGGCGCCGACGGATCCGAAGCTGTCAGATGCATGGAGAAGTTTTACTCCCTCACTCTTCAGAGCTTCCAGAGCACCAACAACGAGCGGTTATGGCTCAAGACCAACATCAAACTGGCCAAGCTACTTCTCGACCGAAAAGAGTACATCGCCGTGTCCAAGAAACTCCGGGAGCTACACAAGTGTTGCCAACGAGAAGACGGCTCCGACGACCCCAGCAAGGGCACCTACTCTCTCGAAATCTACGCCCTGGAGATTCAGATGTTTGCCGAGACCAAGAACAACAAGCAGCTCAAGGCGCTGTACCAGCGAGCTCTCAAGGTCAAGTCCGCTGTACCCCATCCCCGAATCATGGGTATCATCCGGGAGTGTGGTGGAAAGATGCACATGAGCGAGGAGAACTGGAAGGAGGCTCAGAGCGACTTTTTTGAATCATTCAGAAACTACGACGAAGCGGGCTCTCTACAGCGAATCCAGGTACTGAAGTATCTGCTGCTGACGACCATGCTGATGAAGTCCAACATCAACCCATTCGACTCGCAAGAAACCAAGCCATACAAGACAGACCCTCGAATCTCGGCCATGACGGAGCTCGTGGACGCTTACCAACGGGACGATGTTCACACGTACGAAAAGGTCCTGCAGCGTAACCAAGACATCCTGGACGACCCATTCATTGCGGAGAACATCGATGAAGTCACTCGCAATATGCGGACAAAGGGCGTGATTAAGCTCATCGCCCCCTACACGCGCATGAAGCTTGCTTGGATCGCCAAGCAGCTCAAGATCTCCGAGCCTGAAGTGCAAGACATCCTAGGCTTCCTCATCATCGACGGAAAGATCAATGGACGTGTGAACCAGCAGGAAGGACTACTCGAGATCACTTCCGATGCCGACTCGGAGCGCATCGCGGCTCTACAAGGGCTAACGACGTCGATTTCTGAACTGTTCAGCACCATATTCAGGGACGGTGATGGGTTCCGTAATCTCGAGCAGTCGGCGGCAGAGGATCAGGGGGTGGACCTTCAAGGAATACCGATTGGAAAACCCGCTGGCAGAGGCGGGCCCCAGCATCGCACTAAGAAGGGCAAGGCCGCCGCATCAGCATGGATCTGACAGGGCATTGCTAGACAAGCAATTGATATCCTGCATCATCATCAACGGGACTCCGGCAGTATCCGCAAAACGAGACAAGTTTGATCTGTTTCATGTTTGTTTGCCGGGGCTACTCGTTCCAGCCCGGCTTAGCTGAACCGAGAAGCAAAATCTTGCGTGGTATCCTGCGGGTGTATCCGTGTTGGGGATGTGTCGACGGGATCTCGCATGGTACGAGGCATTAGCAACGGTGCCATGTACTCATTCTTGGCCGCCATCGGCTAGCAGCATCCTTGGTCGGCCAGTCGTTGATGAAGGAAACATGATGGGAGCGGCAGAAGAAGCTGGCATGTTTGTGAAGGGATCAGGGCCGAAGTGACGCCGTGTTCGGACTTGGTCTGATACCTTGTGCAGCAAAGCGAGCCCTAGAGTAACGAGATGATGCACCTAGTATTTACAAAGAAATCGTAGATTAATTCGTTATGGCGGTTAGGAATCGTGATGGCAAGCCGCTGATTGTCTTTGAAGCCCTCTGTGGATGCCGTGGTGCCGTTTTCATATGGGTCTCTTCCTTGCCCTAGTTATAACATGTCCTCCAGTCGCATCCAACTATTGACAGTGGGACTGGAAACGCCCGGCCACAACACGTCAAGCCACCGTAGCATCGTCTGGCTACACAAGACGGTACTTGAGCTGCGAGGGGCGTCGGTGACCTGAAGAAACAGCACACAAAGGTCCGGGGCTAGCGGATGCGGCTGCTTCCAGTCCTTGCTCTTGCAAGAGCCGAGCCGGGATGAAGATTTGTTTGCTTTTGCAAGCAGGTGTACAAATCGGGATATAGGTGAGGTATCTGATGCAGTCCGGCCTTCTGGAGCGGCTGGGCTGGACAAGGTGAGTGGCCCATGACGAAGAATACGACCGGCAAAGAGATGAGGACGGGAGGGAGGATCCGCTGGATGCCAAGCTAAGGATGAGAAAGCAGCAGCCTTGAGGATGGAATGCTTGGAAGCGTACTAGTGATGGCGAGGCGTTGAGAAACGGGGCAAGCAGGGGCTGGTGTACAATCGTCGTGAGAGGATGGGCTAGCGCAACGGTGATTCTATACCGAGAGGATGAAGACTTCTGGGGTGTATGCATGCACAAGGCGTTGACGTTGAAGTCGAGAGCTTGTTGCTGTGGTCAGTATGATATATGATGCTGCTGGTAGCCGTCGGATGCGACTGATATCGAGGCAACGCCGACAAGGACACAGCTGGGTCAAGATGATGACTCTTGAGTGTTTGCCATATGCGTCCAAATGAAATTTATTTTGTGAGTTGCGCAAGTTGGAGCCAGGAAGTAGACTGCTGGCAACTCCAGAGCCTGCCATCAAAGCGTTGCATAAGGCGACCAGCATATCAAGAAATGCCTATTGGAATACGAGATGATCAAAAGAAGTCCAAATTGCATGGTCAACTCACCTCGCACAGCAAAGAAACCGCCGAGGTATGCTCGAGCTGGGGAAGCACAAGAATCAGATGCGGCGGGCTACGAGGAGGGGAGACTGTGTACGTGCGCAGGCTACACCGAGAGAATAGCGGAAGCCCGTCGAGGTGAGAAGGCCGTTTGTGCAACACGGACTAGACTCCTCGGTAGACTAGAGGCTGGTAGACTAGAGGCTGGGGGAGAATGACATGTCATTTTGCGTAGCGGCGATATAGGTATGCACCGATGGTGTTGTTTGACGCTTGTAGGCAGGTCCACAAATGAAGCATGCTGCGGGGATGCGAGATGATAGCTCGGACTGTGATGACAGGTCTCCATCTTGCGATACGTTTGACTCTGTTGAATGGCTACAGGACAGTCCATACATGACAGTCCATCTCCATGTTTGTCCGCGTCAGATATCGACAGCACACACACGGCTCCTTGCGGCGTCGGCCCTTGCGGCGTCGGCCCGTTGCCTCCCCCGTATCCCGGGCTTCTCAGCACGATTACGCCGCAAGTTTGCAACGGGAGGACGAGTAAGCACACAATCTCTGATGCAAGGAGGAGGCGAAGCGGGAGAAATGTATGCACCAGTTGCAGGACTCTCGTCAGCTTCTCCCCAGCATTTGCGTTTGCATGCGGGATTACTGTACCTACAAGAGAGCGAGGCGACGAGACAAAGACCAGCAGGCGAAAGAGGGAAGAGAAGACGTTATAAGTTTGCCTGGATCTTGCTTTTGCCGGGGCGTGTCTGTTCTGTTAGGAGCTCGCTTGCTTCCATTGCAGCGGGGGAAGGATGTCTCAGCGGCGCATGTCGTTGGAGAAGAAGTGCAGCACGGACGGGCCAATCACAGATGCCCATTCCACGGCGCCCGTTGCGAAAGACGAGCTTATGACATGCCATTTTGATGCACGTTGAGTGTCTTGCTTGGTTGGAGATTGATTATTAACGACAATGCGACGAGATACCGCGGGCGTTTGCAAACTGCCGATAGGTAAGGTATCCTCCTTCAATCCATGTCCGAGAGTTTATCCAAAACCTCCGAACCCAAGATCCCAGGCCTGATTATCCGCGGGTAGGGGTTTAAACGTTTTCCTTCTCCGCTCCTTTTTCCCTAATTATTTCCTTTCCTCCTTGTCACCACCCGTGGCATCCTTGGAGTTCTGATACCTAGTGGGGCGGTGGAGCGCCGACGTGGGACAAGTCAGCCGCCGTTATCGACGCCGCCGATGGAGATGGATGGGACCAAAAAAGAGGCGCCGCTATCCGTAGATGCCAATATGCTTAAATCAAAGTCTTGATAGATATGTAGGTAGGTACGGATCCGGGTTTTTGTTTTATATTAACTCACCAGCTTTGAGGCCGCCACAGGGGATCGTCGTGTTGTCGCGAGGTGGGAGCCAAGCCGGCCAGAATTGCGTAGCTGGCCTTGAAAGCTTGTGGGTTCTGATCGGGGGAAAGTGAGCCGAGGTGAATGATAATGTGGAGTGGTCTTGTTGTTGCTCGTGCTTTGCCCCCTTTTTGCTTCACTTTATCAAGAGGATGGGGGTCACTTTTCTTTCAACGTACGGCTTCAGGCTGAGGCGAGAAGCTCTCCACTTGACTTGTCCTCTCGGGCTGGCGCCGAAGCTGGTGTTGCTTAATACTCGGATCCTGTCGGTCGGGGAGACGAGAGTGCAAATGCGGCGGCTGTTGTGTTTTCTCCTCAAACTTGTGTTTTCCCGCAAACATCCTCTGCGGGCCTTGATATACATACGTAACCATTTTATGTCATGTCTTGATTTCATTGCAGAGCGTCGCTTGACAGTTGGTTCCTTAACGTCAAGCTATCATCCACACAGAGTCTTGCAACACACGACATTATGACTCTGGCACTGCCCTAACCCAGGCAAATGCGGTCCTCGTTCGTTTCTCATGCTTCCAGAGTCACATTAGAATCACATGGATCCCTCCTCGTACCTCAGAGTCCAACACACCCTTCCCTCTCATCCACGTTGCTCTGGATCGCGGCCCTCCAATAACCGAGCGTCTGGTTTGGAGTGTAGTGGTGTCGCACAGCAAAAGGGCTGGAAGGGATATCCATGCTTTTGCCAATCAGTTGGGACCCAAATCGGCCAGTACCTATCTGAGAGCCTCGAAAGGCGAGTGCCCCTGGTGGAGGCGTTTGGCGTGTGCCGTCCGTTGGAAGAGCTGCAGCGGGGGGGACGTGCTCACCACCACCACCGCCTGGCGGATGCATCATGACCGGACCTGGACCTGGAAAAGCCAGAGCTGAGGACGGGCGGGAGGCACCGACAATCATCATCTCATGATACAAACTTTGACTCTGACACATCAGCGCGGCCGCAATCTCAACGGAAGAATCGACAACGACCACAACGACATCATCATTGATCCAGAGCCAAGCCCCCTCCCCCATCTGGCCCCAGCTTTTGCCCACACACGATACTCCCCGACCCCGTACCAAGAGAAAGCAGGGGTCCAGCCTGTCTCGATCCTAGCGGGCGGGAAGCCAGGTCCACTGCAACCAAGGGAAAAGGAAAAAAACTGCAAAGGGGAAGAGAGAATATCCAAAGCAACTGCATTGTTTACTGGATGTTGAAGGAACGCTAGCAAAGTCAAAGACGCCTCGCTCAAGTTCACGCCGCAAAATAACTTGGTCCATGCATCCAGCGAGCCAAAGCAAACGTCTCGACACGAGACAGCCAAGCAGGCAATCAATCCTGTCCGACAGAGTTTCCAAGCTCCCGTCACGGCCCGTCTTCCGTCGTCGTCTCGCCAGGTTTCATGCGGATTGGGTCCCGTCTGCCTCGTCCCGCCGCCGTCGTTTCCAAAAAGACACGGGCCAGGGGAATCTCTCCGTTTGACAGCTCCTCCGTCAGTAGGTGTCGGCGGCGTCTCGTATCATTTTCTGAAGCTCGGCATGATCCCACGTTGGATCCCCCGGGGCAGGCAGATTTGATTAATTTGCCTTGGCTGCTACCGCCATTCGCTCACCCACTGAGAGCCCCGTCGTTGAGTTCCGTCTGGCACGAGCAACCGAGAGACGGTATCCGTACCTACGTGAGGACACTGGATCAGGTACTTTGCCGGCCCGGGGGATTCCGTCCCAAACCGACTCGAATTCTCATCCAATCAAAAGTATCAGCCTAACCTCAACATAAGAAAGCTCCTAGAGCACTCCCAGCTGGCTATTAATGAATATTTTATCATCATAGTTTGCCCAGGCATTGCTCCAAAGTCAATACTTCCCGGGTTAAACTCACTGTCCCTCCCGTCTAGCTTTTCACGCTTTACTTCTCTCGCCTGGAGGGTCATCGTGGGCCCCTAGACCCCGCGCAACTGCACCTCCCACTCCAGGTTGGCTCTTAGTTCACAGATTCATGCTCCTCTTGTCTTGGATCTCAACGACGCACCGAAGATACGGCGATCGAATCGAAAATCTTGTCCAGCGACAGGGCATCGTCAGCGGGAGATCGTCATCGCTCACCCTCGGTCCACTCCTTGTCTCCAATACTGCAACCCTCCACCAATCCTCGTCGTCGACGGCACTTTTTGACTGGGCCTCGTGCTCTTGGCTCCCGTGGCGTGGTGCTCATCTTGAGTGGAGCTCAGTCTCAATCGGAGCTTGTACCTAATCCTCCAGTCAAGAGTACAGGATTGTGCGTCCTGCATTGCCTGTGGCCTGCTGCGCTGCTGTTCAAAAGGAACCCCCCCTCCTTGTACCACCTTCGCAGCCTTCATCATCGTGCCTGCAAGTGATCAAGTTCTCTTGTTCTGCTCTCCCCTCCCACAAACATAAGGTAGCAAGCGTCTTCCCCTGGTCTTGTTCAGCCTGCGCTTGTACTCTGTACCACCCACCACTTACTTTGCCTCACATTGGATCCCGTCATCAACCATCTCGGTTGGCCGTGCTAGCCGCCGCCTCTTTGCAACCTGAGCTTGGAGCTCCCGGAGCTTGACAAGTCGCTGGGTTGCAGTTTGGCATAAACTCCCGGGGATTTCTTCTAGCGCTGTCTTGCTTTCTTTTTCCTCTCAGGTGCCCATCACCATCAACGTCCGAGCACCTCGACCTTGAAAGCTTCATCTTCGTTTCGGGTAACCATCTCGCAATCCCCCGCGGCCGCCTTTTCTCCCGCGCGAGGCCCTCATCAGAGCGAGCGTTTTATCTGCTGGCGCGGCTGGGGTTCTCTCCAGCTAGCTCCCACGATCCCAGAGCTCACACTCTTCCCAGCCCGTGCTCTCCATATCGCACATCGCCAGGACCATCCATACCTGACGCTAGACCATCGCACCTGCTGTTTACCCGCTGCCCGTTGTCCCCGTCCTCTGTCCTAAAATCCCTAGCCCCTGTGGCCACCCCTGTCCCAATCCCTGCAGTGACCCCCGGTGCCCCCATCGAGGGAGCATTGAGCGCGGCCAGCACCCGAGGACGTTGGTGTCCGTCCACTGATCTACGGGTCGTGACAGGGCACGATAGCACCAGGCCGGGGCCGTTGAACAGGGCATTGCCAGCGCTCGACAGGTGGCCCCTCCGCCATCGTCTGGGGCTCTCAGCACCTAAAACCCACGCCTATCCTCCCTCTTCCTCTCGAGTGAGACACCCGGTTTCCACGTTTCCAGCGCGCTGGGCACTTCCAAACCTCTTACTCTTCCCCTCCAACCGGGATTTCGCTCTCTCCCCTCCACCCGCTTCCTCTTCTTCTCCTGCTTCCTTCCTCCCCCTTCACGAGGCATGTTCCAGCCTCAGCCCACACCCTTCGCCTCCTCCAGCTTCGCGTCTTATGGCCTAGGTCCTGACCTGGACTTTGCCTTTCCCGTGTCAGCTGGAGGTGGAGGCGCTGGAATCCTCTACGGCTCACCACCACCGCCGCCGCAGCCTCAGTCTCAGTCGCAACTGCTTCACCAGATTCCCCGGCAGCAGCTCTCGTCCTCGACTTCCCCCACCGCGTCGTCGCCTTTTTCCTCCTCGCAAGCTTCCACTTCGAATTCCTCTCCCCCGCCGAACGTTGCAATCCGAGACAATCGTTTACTGCACCATCATCAGCATCAGCATCAGCCTCAGCAGCAGCAGCAGCAGCACCACCACCACCACCAGCTTCAACATCGTCATCAGCAACAGCCGCCACAATATCGATACCCTGCCCCGCCCGCCGTCGTTGTTCCCAAGATGGAGGATCAAGGACAGCATGACATGGCCGCCCAGCAGGCCGCTGCTAAGGACTATCAGCCTGTTCTCGAGGCAAGTCGCATTCACTCAAGCTTCATCCCAGCTCCATCGCGTCGTTCGTTGCTAACCTCCGGTTTCGCAGGGGCTCAAGGTTGGAAATAAGGTGTCGAGCGATGTCATCACCCACGAGTACGCCAAAGCCGATCCAGTCTATGTCGAGAAGACAATTGTGCGTCCAATCCTGTCAACACTCTTCTTGTGGTTGATCTCGATACTGACATCGGATGATTTTGCAGTCCCTTTCCCAGACATTCTCCCACTATCGCCCTATCCAAGGTGACGGTAACTGTGGCTGGCGAGGTAAGTCAAAAACTTTCCGTTTCCTGTTCCACGGCTCATGGCCAGCCTAAACCCATGTTTGACACACGCGCATTCCTTGCACGTCGCCCCCGCCCCTTCAGCGGGTGCACGTTGCTTTGCTCGCCATTGTTGTTTCTGTCTCGGCACCTGATGCGACAGGTCGGATTTGCGCTAACGGTCTCACCTCACTTTTAGCAATTGGATTCAGTTACTTCGAGAAACTCATCGAGTCAGGCGATCAGGTCAAGGTCGAGGGCGAGGTCGCCCGACTTCTCAGCATGAACCAGATGCTGACCAGTGTTGGAGGCTACTCATACTTTGAGGACTGGGCTGATGAGATGATTGGGCTCCTACGCGAAGTCGCTCAGAATATCAACAACCCCCCGCTAGCACACATGTTGGTTCAAGAGAGGTGGAACGACCCCGGCGCCGCGGGTGGCATCATTTACTACCTCCGCCTCCTTGCTGCTACATACCTCAAGGCCAACGCTACCACATATGATGCGTTTGTCACCGACGGTACTGGCATTCAGGCCCACTGCAGCCAATCCATCGAGCTCCCCGACCGCGAGATAGAGCATCTCGGCATTGATGCTCTCTCCAACATCCTCCTTAAGCCCGTCAACCTGGGGCTTGAGGTTGCCTACCTCGATCGCAGTCCGGGCATACAGGTCAACCGATACCGCTTCCCTACAGTTGGCGAGACCAACGACCAGGATATTGCCAACCTGGGTCCTATCATCTACCTCCTCTACCGACCCGACCACTACGACATTTTGTACCGATCCCCTGTTCCCGGCCCTGCTGCACCCATCTCCATGCAGGTGAACCGCGTCAGCGGCTTTTCCCACAACACCGACATCACGCCCAGTCAATCGGATCTCGGTCAGTACTCGACCATTAACTTTGATGCTCTAGCAATGATCCCAGGATTCAACTCCAATTCCGCAATGGGAGGGCTCGCGTCTCTCTCGCCGCCTCCGCCAACTAGCTCGGCCTCCGAAGCCTTCTCGCCCGTGCAACAGAGCCCATGGATGCCGTCCTTCCCGGAAGCGTTGCCTACCTCGACACCCCAAGCAGCGCCGCCTCCGCCACCTCCCATCATGGCATCTCCTCAGCCTCCAACGCCGCCCGCCTCATTGTCTGGCAGCTCAGCAATGGGCCCTAGTCCCCCAATGGTAGCGACCTCTGGGCTGGGTCCCCAGACCTCCCTCATGCCACCACCAATGCGCACAGCTCCGGGCTATCACATCCGATTTAGTCCGGTTCAACTCGAATACGAAGAGAGCAAGAACAATTTCCCCGAGCCGACATTTCAGGTGACAACCAACACCTTTAAGAACAGCGTGTGGAATCGAGCCCACTACGGAAACCCAGACTTTCACCCAGAAGAGTGGAGTCCTGATGATGAGCACACAGACGGGAGAGTTGGAGGCAAGCGCAAGTCGAAGAAGGAATTGTCCTAGCACTAGGGCAGTCTGCGGCATGAAGTATGGCACAAGTAAACATGGGAAGCACAAGACAGCGCTGGCTTACCAGAACTCGACGACACACAGAAACACGATTCACGACGATGGGCTAATGAGAGAGGAATGGCTGGGTCACAGATCCAGTGGACCTGTTGGCCAATTTGATGTACAGGTCGTCCGAGGAAGCAGAAACAAGAGGATGAGGAGGCATCTTTGTAATACCCCCAGGAGTTTGGAGGGGCTGGAGAAACTGGATCATTCTCGAAATCGGGGCGGTTGGGTAGGCTAGCGATGCTTGGCGAAAATCTTTGTTTTTCTTTCTGCGTTGGCCAACGGACCGGGCAAGATGGGAGGCAGCGAGTTCCTTTAGTGTGCATACCCCTCGTGTTGACAGAGAGGATGGAGAAATGGTGGAACGAATCGATGCTCATCTTGGACTGAGCTGGGCTTTCTCATGGAAGGTCACGCAACGTCCGGATGAATGTGCAAGAGGGAACTACTAGGAATTGGGGTTGAAGGGGTCATTACTGGGAACTTGGAATCAATGGGTTGGATTTGCATTTGGGTACGGATGGGCGGTGATTGTGGGCTCTTAACAGCCAGGTTTCAACGCGCGCCACACTTTTAAAAGGGCATTCATTCGAAGGGAAGCCGATGTCCCTGGTAACAGTTTGGGATTTTGATCCTAGGTATGGGTCGGGATTTGTCGAAGCAGTTTTTTCCTTGGTTGACACGTACACGGTACACGTGTTGACTACTTTACCTTCGGTGGAGGCGTCACTTCTTGACCTTGAACTTGTTGGCCTACTCGGCTGTCTCATAGCATCGGCGTTTTCCTTTATCATTTCACTTCACATCTTTTACTTGGGCTTTTAGTGTGGATTAACATGATTACTTGGCCTCACTCGAGTCTGTGGTCTCCTTGACACGTCGCAGAAGATGTGTTTCAGTGGCCACGATGACGTTTCGGTGGAGGATGTGTTGGTTCGGGGCTTAATTAGGTGATGCAGAAGCCACGCATGTCTTGGTCTAAGCCAGAGTCCCGGGTATAGATCGTGGGTCCGAAATGAGCAGTCGTTCTTCCAGATGCACGCGGCTATAAGTGGAAGCATGGGCTAGGGCAGTTTGAGTGGGAGGAATCTGTTTGGCGACTGCAGGTAGTCTCGTACACTACTAAAGTGTATGTGCATGGTGTCTATTCTTGCCATTCTGGTGGAGTTCTGTTCGCCGTGAGATCAAGCCGCACTATACACGTGAGTGTCAGACGCATGGAGAAGCTCAGCTGGAGAGGAATGGGGTCAAGTCCGGGTAGAGCTTCGTAGCTCAACATATGGCATGGGTGGCGAGACAAGAGTGAAGTTGCAAATCTAGGTTTTGTGGGGGATTTGACACATGCAAGGAAATGGTAGAAACACGTCGATGGCCAGTCATTCGCGCTCGCAAAAGGAAGCTGGGGGTGTGAAGTGACTGGATGTAAATATAAAAACCGGGAAACCGTCACGGCAAGATGCATAGCATAGCAAACCCAAGCGAGCCAATGACTATGAGTCGCATAGTCCTATTAGGAACATGATTTCTCGCAAAGTCGGTCCTATCTGAGAGGCGCAATCAGGACGAGAGTCGTATCTTGACTAAGGCGCATGTGTACGAATTGAAGGAGTCAATTCCATGCCCCTTGCTTCCACGGCGGCTCGGCAGCTGCCCAATAAGGTGACCGAGATGACCTTTCAAGGAAAAGGACGAAGCCTTTGTCGTCATCCCGCGCGGACCCGGGGCGGCTGGCCGACCGAGGGTATGTATACGGCTCTTCCGCCTCTGCGAGACATGTTATCTCAATTGCGGGCTTGACACAATGTTACTATACAGCACACGACTGGTCTGACAGGCCAATCGAGCCGTGCCGCCGCCCCGCGCCGTGCCGTGTTTTGGTCATATTTATTAATAGTAGATGTTGGTGATAGCCAAGGTTTATGGAGACCAAATGCGTGATGATTGTCACCCGAGGCTTTGTCTGAAGCTCGAGATGCGCCCGACCAATGGGGTCTTTTGACGACGAGGCGAATCATGATCTGGCGAAAACGGCACGGATGGACGTCAAGGGTCTGAATCAAGATGAACCAACGCAGCTCCGTTTCGGATGAATCTGCCAAGGATTATCACAACATCCATAAGGGTTAGCATGCAGAATACGGAATACTGCATGTCACGCCATGCCGTCAATTTCGTGCTGGAGAAAGCCTTTCCTGATCTCGTCCCATCGGCCGATGCTCCAAAGCTTCAGGTAGAGCGAGGTCCACCATCTGGTCTAGAACCCCTCTAAGCCCTGAATACAACCAGGGGGCCACGCTTCGACGAGGATTTGTGAGAACCAAGGTTCCACTGAGCGGAACGCGGAACGCGGAACAGGGTCCGGCGTGGTATGGTTTTGACAGCGTCAACGACCGCTGAGAGGTTGATTCTGGTGGCATGTCGTCTCCGAATTGATGAAGGTATTCGGGCAGCGCGAGGTCGGGTGCTTCCTTGTTTGGAAGTCGCCGTTGTTCAATATCGCACGCGTGGACCGGAATGCGTTGCATTGGGCGACTGAATAAACATGAGCAGAGCTAGTAGGAAACGGGGCCCTGTATGTGAAGTGAATCAGGATGCAAAAAGGTATACAGGTTTTAGGGCGAGACATGTCAACCAACTACCAGGCTATCCATGCTGGACCTGGGGGCGGCAGGGCGAGCAAATGAACATGGTGTTGAGGATTTGCTGTTGGTCGCAATTTGAGCTGGGGCTGGCCTAACTTAGGTAGCCTGGCATGGCATGGCATGGTCCTAGCTTGGGGCATTTTCAAGGTCCAGACGAGTCCAGGCAATACTTGCCTATTTGACGATGCGGAATTGTGCTGGATATGGCATGGAAATGATTTGAATACCCAAGGTACGAACACATAGCACCTCAGTCACTTCCGTCCAGGTCCCGTCTTCAAGGTCAAGATTGGCACCGCGGGATGACGCAGACCGCGATGCACCATACCAGGGCAGGTGCGGTTCATGGGTTTGTGACTGCCATGTAAGCGCCCTGTCAATCCTACCTGCCTCTTACGACGGCAATTTGAAGGTGTATTGCATCAAAAGAAGGATGGAGGGGGTACCTACTGGGTGATATCAGATACTTTACAGCAGCACCAACCCACACGAGTCCCAGGGTATTGTGACTTGTAGCTTCTTTGCAGGCGCATCCCCCGGTCGCCGCATCAGGAACTCGCACTCGCATCTCCATCTAGGAGACCAACTGCCACAAACTCGGCCGGCTCGCGTTGCTAGGTTAGGTCCCGGAGGAAAAGAAATGTGGCTCTTGGGTGTCAAAGTGCCTTCCCATCGGGGCTTGCGAGTCTTGAGTTTGGCCTGGCTTGCGGCGACGGCGAGCGCGAAGCTGGGGCGCACGGGAGCTAGTCTAATATCCATCCATGCTTTCCAGGTTGTTGCAAATATTGGGACGGCAGGGAAACAGCACCTCGTGAGCGGAAGCACGAGGCAGGCACAGGCGAAGCTCCTGCCATCCATCCTGGACCTTACTACGTAGTCTACAACCTCCTCCACTTTCCAGCTTCCCACTTCCCGCTTCCGCTTCCCGCTTTCCATTTCTAATTGTCTCTCTCCCCGTCTTGTTTCTTGTCTTCTCTTTTCTCTTCTTCTTCTTCTTCTTCTTCTTCTTCTTCCTCCTTCTCTTACTCATGGCCATGGATGTTCGCCCACTATTAATCACCTACGATTCCTCACGAGCTCCAAATAGCTCCAGCTTCTGCTAACAATCCACCACCTCATCGCGACTCTGACGACGACTACGACTACGACTACGACGCTCTCCGGCTTGGGCTATATCCAGGACATACAGCTCCTGCTTCAAACCACGACTCCAATTTCGCACTCCCACGTCACTTCGGGACCATCGCAATCCCTTTACGTGCCCAAGTCCCCTTGCCGATCACCTCGTCCTAGACTCTCGACCATGGCCGGCTTTGGTCCAGAACATCCCCACACGGCAGCGCCATCTGTAGCTCCCACAAATGATCTCCCAAAGACTACCGACAACTGGTCCGAGATCGACCGACTACAGATAGACGACGATGTGAGCCCCGCCGAGGACGATCTCGACTTTAGTGACACCAGCTCCAACTACTCGACCATTTCTGAAGATTCGCTTCCCCCGATCCGCGCATACGGCCACACCTACCATGGCTCTGGCCAGCTTTTGACCCCCAACGACGCCTCCGAGGATCGTCGCTTGGCCCTGCAGCATGACCTATTACAGCTATGCCTCAGCGGCAGCCTCGTCAATGCTAGGTTGCCTCTCGATCAGCATAGTCCCGAAAATCCGTTTCAGATCCTCGAAGTCGGCGCTGGCAGCGGTTTGTGGGCTTGCGACATGGCGCACCGCTATCCACAGGTTGACATCCTAGGCATAGACCTGAGCAGTGCCCTACTGCCCAAAGATGTTCCCCCCAACGTCACTTTTGAGATTGCCGACGCCGCAGATCCATGGCCTTCGCGTACATACGACTTCATTCATATGAGGAATCTTGTCGGTGGTGGTGTCCGCGATTGGGGTGCCTTGCTCGCCTCAGCTTACACACACCTCAAGCCTGGAGGCCAGCTTGAATTCACCGAGATCCGCCCGCGCTTCTTCGATGTTGAGCCAGAAGAAGCCGATCTTCCCAATCTCAAGGCCGGCGAGAAGCCCGAGATTGGCGCCGCATGCCTCGAGTACGAGATGGCGTTCCATAGAAGCTGCGAGAAGATGGGGGTAGACTTTGATCCTGTGCCTAAAGTCCCTGGATGGTTGACGGATTTGGGGGCCGATTTTATTCGGGAGCGCGTAGATTGGTTGCCCGTCAAGATCTGGGGGAGAGATCCCATTTTTCAGAAGAAGGGCGAGGTGTTGGGGAAGATGATTGACATTGGTACGTGCGACGACGTATGGAACATGGAATCTTACTGATGCCAAGTTCAGGTCTCGAGAACTGGACGCTAATGATGTTTGGCATGTGTGGGTGGGACGAGAAGGATATGAGAGCTTTGCTCGACCGCGTGAAGTTGGAAGTCCAAGATCCCATGCTGCGCAGTATTGCCAAAGTGTAGGCTCGGTTTCGCTTGGGTCTGAGAACCAGTGCTGACTTTTGATTAGGACGTTCATCACTGCACGGAAGCCTACTACCAATGACAGCAACAATTAATTTGGGCGCAGGTATTCATTCGTAGCGGAGTTTTGGGGGCGGCGTTGGGGCATTGTGCCACTGTTCATCAGGGGGTGGTCGATCTGGGTAAAGAGGAAGAGACCGACGGTGCAAACTTGGCGACCTGGGCTCGAAGCATTGCGAATATCCTTTGGCGGTAATCTATGGTGGTATTTTGTTTCACTGCAACGGGTCACGGACTCGGTATATACGAGAATGGGAACGAGAACGGGAATGGAATTGTTGGCAATATCAGGAAGGATTCGGCGTACATACCCAAGGAGACGGAACGGCATGGAGGGATACCAAGTATCTGGAGTCTTTGGATCTGTACACGGGCGAGAGTGGCATCAGAACATGACGAGATGGCAAGATTACTTGTTCAAATCCAAGAAACAAGCTCGAATCATTTCGAATATTGAATCATGTCGAACATCGAGTGCAAGACAAAAGCTCAACCATGATGAAGTGCATAGGCCTAGGCGAGGAGGAAGAAAAAACGCTGCTCGTGGGTATCGTTCGTCTTCCAGGACAGCTCCCGACGTTTCGTTTCATTTCATTTCATCTCACGCACACGCGCAAGCCCCGAAGTACGCCCCGTGTACCCGTACATGTCCCTACAAATGACAAGAACTCCTTGCACCTTCTAGACTAGACTGTTTCGATGTATCGCTTCATCTCCCTGGAAGAATGTTAGTAGAAGACACCGGGGCCATGCCAAGAGACGCGGAATCTTACCAATCAGTTACGGCTTCGTCAAACAGGCGAATCTCATGCTCCCTTGTCCCGCCAAAGTGCTCCACAAAGTCATCCCCAAACACCTCTCGCGCAATGCTCCCCTTAGCCATGAATCGCTCTGTCGCCTCCCTCAGACTCTTGGCCAGCCTCTCACCCTTGTCCGCATCGCCGCCGACGCCCTGGCCCATGGCGAGTGGCGGGGTAGGAATCTCAAGTTTCTTCTCGACGCCGCGCCAGCCGCAGCCGAGGATGGCGGCGAGGACAAAGTGCGGGTTTGTGTCTGCGCCGGGGACGCGGACCTCGAAGCGCGTGGCGGATGGTTTCGACACAGGAGGTGTGATGAGGCGGATCGAGGCGGCGCGGTGCTCGAGACCCCATGAGACGGTGACGGGAGCCCAGAAGTTCTCGACGAGGCGCTTATAAGAGTTGATTGTTGGGGCGAGAAGGGGCATGATGTCTGGGAGGCCGACGAGGAGACCTGCGAGAAAGTGGCGGCCGAGGTCAGACAGGCCGGCAATGTCCCTCCACTTGGGGTCCTCGTCGATGGTGTCGCGGGCGAAGAGGTTTTTGCCGTCCTTGTCGACGATGGAGACGTGCATGTGGCCGCTGTTGCCAGGAAGGCCCTGCTTCGGCTTGGCCATGAAGCACGGGGTGATGCCATACTTTGTGCTGACGCTCTTGACCACGTACTTGAAGAGGGCAGCGCGGTCAGCCATCTGGGCGATCTCACCAAACTCGAGGGCGGCCTCGAATACGCCAGGGCCGGACTCGGTGTGCCAGCCTTCAATGTCGCAGGAGAACTGACTACAGGTGTTGAAGACGTCGTAGTAGTACTCCTGGTTGTGGACGGGGCGGGTGAGAGAGTAGCCGAACATGCCCTCTGTCAGCGAGGGGAGCTGATGGGGAGGGTTCTCTTGGAGATAGGCGGCGGGGGATGATGTCAAGGGATCGGGGGTCTTGAATTGATAGAATTCATACTCGGCTGAGAGGCGTTAGCTGGGAAAGCATCATGGGTCTATCAAGGGAGACGAACCGCCAGCCATTGCACCGTAGCCGTGGCTCTTGAGCTTGTCGAGCTGCGTCTTTATCAACCCGCGTGGACAAGCGCAGATAGGCTTCTTGGTGCTGGGGTCGAGGAAGTCAACCAGGAAAATGGGCACATTGTCCTCCCAGGGAATGCGACGAAACGTGGAGAGGTCTGGTATGGCAAGCAGATCGTGGTAGCCGTTTTCCGCATTGGAGATCTTGAGCTCGCGGATGTAGGTCTGGTCGTGCATGTCCCAGCCAAAGATGACAGAGCAGAAGCCGAAGCCAGCAGAGGCGATAGAGAGGAACTTCTTCTTTGAGACGAGCTTGCCGCGGAGCATGCCATCGACGTCAACGCCGGCGAGCTTGACCATTGTATCGTGCTCGAGGAGTTTGGGCAGGGAGTCAGCGGTGATGGACTCGGGGGACGGTTGTGAAGCCATTGTGAGCGAGTGATTGAGCTGTGGAAGCTCTGAAGTGCGCAGAGGGTGACAGGGAGAGGCAGAGAGAATGAAGCGCAGTATATAAGGTCAGGAAGAGTAGGACGGAGTTTTATTGTAGCAGGGAGGACAAAATCAGAATCTCGGTAGCGTAGTCGCGAAGCTCAAGCTCAAGCTGTGGGAGTCGTGGAGATGCGCGCGCGCTTGAGGTAGGGTAGTTAGATGTAGGGAACGAGAAATCGAAGCAGTTGAGGGTATCAATCCAACCGCGGCGATCCAACAAAAAGCCAACAAAGGGAGAGGAGGAGATGTGAGACAGCGGAATAATCAAGGGAGAGACGGGAGAGGTGGAGGTGGAGGTGGAG
>JAAVUK010000678.1:0-31451 GCA_014899095.1 Fusarium buxicola
AGGGGGAGTAGGCGTGGCAGGTGGGGTAGGGACTGTCGAAAGCAAGTCAGCAAGACACTTCTAGGTTACCTAACGGCATCACTACCACGCATGTCACTTACAGCTTCCCTGGCTAGTGTTAGGGTTAGGGAGCCAGTTGCCGGGAGCTTGCGCACCCTGGTCGGGCTGGGTTGTGTTGAAGAACGGGTGAACGAATCTGGGGACCATGGGGACGCCATCTATCGACAAGTGTTAGGATCCATCTTGGGAGAACTGACGTGGAACTACTTACTGTGGACGGGAGCAGCAGTCGCAAAGGGGGCCGCGACGGCGAGGATAAAGGCGACAACACCGGTGGTCTTCATCTTGACGGCGACAGTTGAGATCTGGAGGAATGAATGGGGAGTTCGTGACGAGACAAGGACAGAAACTTGGGTACTGGAACGAAGGAAGATGATTGGCCTTTATAGCGAAGGAGACCAGCTCAGATAAAATAAAACACGACAATAGACAGGGTCACAGACCAAAAACAGACAATGAGTTGAATAAAGAATGTATGATCCGGGAAGAAGACTATTCTATCGACGAGAAGCAGCGTCCTATATACCTATGCCTCGATCCCCTAGCCTCCCCCTTTGCAAATCCTTACCGTTCACATCCCAACTCTTAGCAACAAAACATGTCGAACCCACCCCCATGCGATGTCACTGGCATGCGCCATACAATATCCACACGTGGTGTACGAGCGAACCACTCCGGCGCTCGGTAGGGCCGATCGTTTCCAGGTGCCGGGTCCATCATCGGCAGAGGCGCCTTGGAAGACGGGATGATAAGAGGGAAAGGCGTGACCACTAGAGTATCGAATTGATGGAACATGCAAGGGTTCTGCCGGGGTGGGTCATGAAAAGCTTGTGTCTTGTTGTTTCTTTAAGCTTACATGTAGTATACGGTAATGTAGACAGGGTTCAATGGGGGTTGTGATGGGATGGGATGGGATGGGCGAAGTTGTGAACTGGACTGCATGCATGCATGTGCTGCTACCTTACCTTATGTTGGTTCGCGGCCAATTCTCACTGTATGTACGTATATTATATTAGAGTAGCACCAGAGCCTGACTCTATTGATTACCTTTGTTTTCATATTTTTCTCAAACCGAAGGCTTTAGACCTACCGGCTTGAAGTCAACCCAGTGCCTTGCTCACGTTCCTGACCTCTATCCGTAACCGTCAAAGACATGGAATTCTCGGTTCCATAATAGGAGAACCGCTGACGCGTAACGAAAAACTCCCTGCCCGCGCAACCAAGCAACGGCCACAAAGGTGACATCGCTGCATCCACCGCTGTCCAAGTTCTTAGTAAAGCCAGTTCCTCGACACTAGCGGTTTCGCACTTTTTCTCCTTCTCCACCGCGGCGCCGATCATGCCGCGCCCAGGAGAGAGAGAAAAGCTTGTGCGGCTCTCGATGCAAGGTACGCGTGTACATCTTCCAACGAGTATGCTTGATTCATTCGCCGTCGTCGTTCGATACCGGCGGCCTATCATGGACGGGAGGCTGAGTCGTGGGCTGTGTTTGGCTACGGCATTCGGAGAATAGATGCTGGGATTGAGACCCAATGAGACCTTACAGTGTAGATATCCAAGAAATCCAGCATCGTCGCGGCTTTTGATTCTGACATGATGTCAGGATACCTGGATAGCACGCTGAAATACTTGGTTGCCTCGGACTGGCATCGTCATCGTCGTTGCATGTTTAAATATAATTGTCCTACCCTTGCTTCTATGTCATGTCTATCTATATATCCCATCTAGGCAATTCAGCTATCATGATGCACCGTAAAACCAGCATCTTGCCCCCGTAGGAGCTCCGTCATGCAAGACCACGGGTATCAGCCTCTATGTTGATTGTCATCCTTTGTTCAAATCACGATGCTTTCCGCATCAAATCACGTCCACATCACCAGCTCATAAGCCCTCTCGCCCGGTCAAAGCCACCCCGTAGCTGGCTCTCAGGCTTGACAACCTTGCCTCGCAACACCGTGTAGCGGATGAGGTTCTCGCAATCCTCAGGCCGGACTCGTGCTAGCCATATGCCCTGTGATGCGCCAACGCTACCGGGCTGTTGCTCCTCCTTCGTGTCCGAATCATCCGTGCTCTCACCGTTCTTCTCAGCTCCGTTGGTGCCATTCTGCTTGCCCGTCCCGTTGGTAGTCGTCCCGTTAGTAGTCGTCCCGTTGGCAGTCGTCCCGTTGGTAGTCGTCCCATTGGTCTTGGCCTCACTCGGCGTATCAACTGGATTGTCCATGCCAAACGCGTTCGGCCGACGGTATATCATAACGTTGGCCGAGTATTTATGTCCTCCTACATGGCTGATATAGTAGATTCCCACACCGCCCGGTCTCTCATCGTGCAAGTCCCGATACAATCCTAGGGGCCTCAGCTGACGCTCGAACTCCTTCCTTAGCACCGGGGCACTCTGCGCACATCGTGCATCTCGCGTCCGGTGACTGCACATGAGGATCACGGCATTGTGTGGGCAGTCAGTCAGGGAGACGGCGGGGACGCCGGCCGCCGGGTCTGGGGAAGGGAGAGATGCGGGGAGGGGCGTGGCGGAGAGGGGAGAAGTGCTGGTAGGTGCTTGATTGATGACCTCTGTGATGAGCTGGGGGACATTGAGAGGATGGGCGTTGCGGATCAGCTTGAAAGCTGGGAGGAGGAGGAGAGTTGTGGGTTCCGAGTAGTCGTTGGTGTCATGGGGAGTGGGCATGTTGGAAGCCGAGAGCATCAGTCTCTGAGATTTGTTAGTCATACAGTCTGCTTCTCAAACCCAACAAGGATGAATATCCTCTTCTTGTGAGTATCCTCTTGTGAGTGTCCTCTTGTGAGTTATCATAGAGACTCACCCCGTTCGTAGGCGCATCCGCCTTTTCCACGGCCTGCATGACACTCCCCTTCTCGTCGGCCACATCCCTCACCCAATCCGTCTTGCCCGTCCCCACGAGCAAATGCGTGCTCCACGCCTTGATCTGCCCGTACATGACATCCTCCTCATCAATCTTGAACCCCCTCGGATACCGCGATGAACAGTTGTCACAGTCATGCAGGCACTCTTCACCATCAACCTTGGGATCCGTCTTGACAAACAGCTCCGACGCTGTGGGCGGCTGGGCTTTACCTCCGCCCAGCACGGAGCTCACGAGGGACTTGAAAGAGAGCGCCATTCTTTGCTTTGCGGGCATGCGCGGGAGCGCAGAGGGAGGAGCGGCGGTTGTGGAGGAGGACGGATGAGGATGAGGTTGAGGTTGAGGTTGAGGTTGAGGTTGAGATTGGGGTTGGGAGGGAGTCATGGTGTAGACACCTAACGTACAGTAGTCCCAGTGGGATTTTAGGGCCGCCCGCGCGAACTCGGCTTGGCCGGTGGGATCTTCGTCTCTGTCCAGCCTCGGCAGCCCTAAAATCGGGAGTAATCGCTGACTGATTGATAACCAAGATCAAGATAATCTCTCGTAAATACGGATACGTACCCAAGTACAGGCAACCAGGAATAAAACAGATCAGTAATCCTCCCTTCAACTCCCAAGACTGTATGTACTCTGTACTGGTTCATATACTCGTCTTGCCCGAATAAGCCGCTCATCTTCATCTCGCTCTATTGTCGCTTCTGTACACCCCGCCTATCTCCGACGACCGAACCACCGCGCACTACACACGTCATGTAAGAAAAGTTATCAGATCCTGTCATGTCAGCCTTGGCTTTTGGGCCTGTGCATCCGAGAGCGGTCGAGGAACCCCGGCCACTGTGGAGCACCTCTGACCCCGTGCCCCTTTCCTGTTAAAAAGGCATCAATCTGTCCTGCGTATGGCAGAGCCTTCATTGGGCAATGCCCGCCAGCTCTGAAATAACGTGGTCAGTACTGGCTACACTATCTGTGCTTGCAGTCTTCCATCCTGTATCCCCGCGGTGGAGAGAATCCTGATGTCCGGTAACTCTTAAATCCAACAGTCTGGCTCGTATCTATAATATTTGCCTAACATCAGATACAATATATTCAGCTCCCAACACCCAAGACTTTAGTGTTACGCTGCATAGAACATCAAGTCGCTAAATTTTTGGTCCAGCTATAAAAGTTTCTGCTGCGTACCGAATATTTCTCGGCACAAGGGATATTATCCAGTAAGTAAAGCCACCGAAATCCTGATAGGTAGAAAAGTATATGGTTCAACAATACAAAATGCATATCGCTGCTTCGCTGCTTTTCAACACCTCCATCGCCAGCTACCTAGTCGCTTATGCGTTCTTCTTTCTCGCCTCGTCGTAGCCCTCCTCTTCGCTGTCCTCGTCTCCCTCTCCCTCCGTCCTCTCCTGGTCTGTCTTGCGCCTCCGGTTCTTCATCGCCTCTCGAATTTTGCGACTCGCCTCATCAAAACCACCTGCCGAGTCCAGAGTCGTGAATCCACTGATAGGGAACCCGCTTGATCCGAAACCGCCTCCACTGCTGCTCGACCGCGACCGACTGCGGGCTCTGGATGGCGGCCGCGTGGAGAAGATACCCACAGTGCCGATGTTACTGAAAGAGTCGTTACGTGGCAGTGCTCGGCTCGACTGCATCGTGCTTCGTCGCGACAATGCTGGCGGTGTCTCGGGCTCAAAGCCGGTACTCGACTGATCGCTGTCTCGTCGTCGGCGTGAGGTTGGAGACGTCGCAGCACCGCCCTCTGCCTTGTATAGATCAGGCAGAAGTCGTGCCTTCTCAAAGTCCTCAAACATCTCGGGTCCAAGCGTGTTGATAACATCCGTCACCTGAGCGCTCAGCTCCGCTCGCCTGAGTCGGAACCTGTGAATGTTGTAGTTTGACGACGGATTCAAGCACAGTAGCAATGGTCGCAGAGACTTGAAGATATCCATGCCAACCTCGCCAAAGCGAAGGGACGCGAACGTGATACCCACCATGAGGGGCCATACGGCGAAGTAGGCGAGCCAGAGGGGCACCCATCCAGGGACATGGCCCCAGAAACGGTCCTGCCATACCTTGAGCGTGAACATTATCGAGTAGAAGTGATAGAGCGTGGGCGCGAAACCCAGTGCCACCAGAATCTTCCACGTCGCCATGACATCGCGACCACGAATCTTGACAGTAGACCCTGCCAGAGCTGTCTTGGCCTTCTGTCGACTGATGATCTTGGTTGCCACAAAGACAGGCGAGAAAAGAAGCAAGCCCGGCAACGTGCAGATGAAGAGGAAGAGGAGCTTGATGGAGCGGTAGATGAAAAGGAAGATGACCTTGATCATAGACATGCGGGCGTATTGAACTTGGTGATCTTTGAGGTTGAGGTAGCGCAGCTGCGAGTTGTACTCCTTGACTGCCGTGGACAAGGACGTGATGCGTTCGTCGTTCTTGTACCGCTCATAGCCCATGCATAACCTTCGGTTGAGCTCAATAACCACAGGGAGAGGTAGTTTCTTGCCTGTAGGATTGTAGAGTCGCCGAGCGGCCTGAATCATCATCAGTGTATCATAGTCGGGGGCTGAAACGGTGACAGAGTTGAGGGCCTGATAGACTGTGTCGAGGACCTGACCGATAGCTTCGCGGCGCTGGTTGTTGCAGTAGAGCTCAATGAGATGGCGAGGAATCTCGAAAGGGGCGCCGAACTCAACAACGGCGCGTGAACGAAACTTGTGGGCATGAAAGTAATTCATGCCGACGGGGACAATCTTTAGCCCACAATCGGGATCCTCAGCCAGAGTTCCCAGGGCCATGATGGCGACACCGGCCTTGAGGGGCAGAAGCTCAGTGCGATCATGGCTACCGCCCTCTGGGAAGATGCCGACGCAGCCACCGTTGCGCAGGCGGGAGAAGACGGCCTCGTACACCTTAGTTTGATCAATATGCGGTGCCAGCTTGTATTTGGTACCCTTGTAGCCCGGAGCAGGGCCCTTTAGGTCCTTGTTGGTGAAGTTGCCGTCTTTGTCAATGTCGTCGCGACCTGTGAGCTGTTCCAAAGCGAGCTTTGCCTTAAATGGCCGCTTGACACGGATCTCTTCAGGCCCAATAATCTGGGCGATTTCGACGCTGGCACCGGACGTCTTCTTGCCGGACGGGAGGAAAAGCATTCCCTGAACCTCCCCCTCGCCCTCGCCAAACTTGGTACCGATACCACGGACTAGAGTCGGGTCGTTAATGGGATCGGGAAGGTAGACGAGGCCGGTGGCAGGTTTAGCGGCATCCTGGGCGCGGCCAACGGGGACAGAGCCGACCTGGCGTGAGCCCCATCCGATGAAACCATGTACGGACTTTTGGGCGATGAGGAGAGACGCTCGGCGGTTGGCCTCGTTACGAAGGGTACGTTGTAGGATGATAGCATCAACGAACTGGAGGGTAGAAGGGGCAATGTTAGCTCAAGACTCTTCTCTCCAACCTTGCGAAACTTCACAGGCACTAGCTTGCCCGTTCATCTCGACCATTTTCCAGTTGTAAGAGCAACTCATGAAGTAGAACTAACCTGGTTCGCATGAGGCGCGGCGACAAACAGCACGGGGCCGGTCTGAGGAACGCGCCAGGCACCACGAGGCACCACCTCGCGGAAGAACATATCAACGATGTTGCCTACGCTATAGAGGAACATGTCATATTTCCAGTTGACCATAGGATAGAGCTCCTTCTGCGGCTTCGGACTGGACGCGGACTGCGGCGCTGCCGCGTCCTTTGTCCCGGCCTTTGTGGACATGGCGGAGGAGCGAGGAGGCCAGCGCTCGTGAATAAAGAGAGAAATTATCAAAAGGTTGAAGTTGCAAGATGAGTCTCGATATGGCGAAAAGCTAGACTAGGGCGAGCTGGTCGACGTGGGGGCGATTGGGCGATTGGGCGACCACAAGCAGGCTGGTAACAATGAATGTCGGAGCGATCGTAAGATGGTCGGGGGCGTTGAAGAAGCAAGGAAGAGATCAAAGTAAGAACGGAGTATCGCCGATAAGCTCTGTTTCTACCCTCCTGCTGGCGCTGGCGCTGGCGATGGGGATGGGATGGAGAAATAGCTGGGGCTTGGGTTAGGACGAAGGAGGGGAAGGCAAAGAAAGATGAGGTAGGCGCCTGCCCAGGTGGGAAAGGTTGCTTCTGAAGCTCAGGTGGGAGGGACCGGAAGCTACGACCAAGCCCAATGTACAAGGCAGCTTACATATCCATTAACTTAAACCTTGACACTGGACTTGTGCTTGAATTGAATGTTCCGTGATTTGATGTTTCTCCTGTTTCATTTTTTTTCGCCTTCACTTTTTGCTCCGCCTGGGATCCATTTCCACACATACAGCTGTGGTGGATATCCAGACAATCCAGATACCTAGGCAGGCTCCATCCGGGCCGGTACACGCCCGTTTCTTTGTCTTAGCCTCCAGCAAACAGGCCTGGATGTCCTCTCGGTGTCTTCCCTAAGGTACCTAGGTACTCAAGTAAACTCCGTGCCCTTGCCCGTATCCGCTGCTGGTGGCCCGGTTCCTTGCGAACTGCCACCCCACTCTCATCGGAGTCCCGGTAACTACGGATCATGACCTGGACGGCTCGCTCGGTTTGCGTACCTACCTAACCAAGGACGAGAACAGTAGTGGTTTGAGAGACAACGAGAAGCAAACCAGGACAATGAGAACAACAGAGTAAGGGTGAGAACCTTCTGCTCATTCCTTGACGAAGCAACATCCCTAGCAACAAATCATCACCTACCACGACCTCGCAAGTCGCCCCCACCCGCCCAGCAATCAGAATCACAAGTTCATTCACACCACAATCATCACCAGTTTTATTACTACGTATGTACATGCGCATTGCCATGTTCCAGTTCAGCAGGATCCGGAAGTAACTGGCCAATCACGCGACTGAGGGTCCTTGCTGAATTCCCAGGAACTCCCCATTGTAACACAAAATCGTCGCCGAAAACCATCCGTGCGCTTATTCTTTCACATGTCAGACAGCATGGCGTTTCTGCGGCGCAGAAATTACAAGCCGCAGTCTCCTTTGCATGCCGGACCTATCTATCCGTAGGTATAAAGAACAAGGTACAGACGTCTTTTACTGTGTCTGCATTTATGTATGTATGTACGGGTCTTCCCCAACAAAAAGCAAGCTAGTCGCTATGGTTGAGCGTCTAATGCGCCAAGTGAGTTGAGATATGTGTCTCACCTTTGGGGAGGGGTGGTATTCCGAGTTGTCGCCCGTGAGCCGGCGTCCATCCGACTCCCGGGTTTGTATGAATGGGACGACCAAAGGAACCCTTACCCTTGCTTTTGCTCATGTCTATGAGACCTAGCCATTGTCACGTATCAGTGCTTCGCAAGTAATTTCGACCTGTCAAGTCAACTGACGTCATTCTTTGTCAGGTCGTCGCAGTTCAATTCTATAAGTTCGAGTTCAAGGAATCGTTGCAAAATGTAGCATAGTTTGATGATTTGAATATGCCTTCATTGAGCAATCTCAACTTTGTCTTTTAAGCTTTCAACAAAAGCAACGCTGCATTGATAACTGCCGTTATTAGAATCAATACAATGTCATCCTATCCAATTCTCCCGAACACAGCCAGCACTGCCATCACCATTATCGCTTTCCTCGTCGTCGGCTCTTCTTCTCTGGGACACTTGCACTTCCCCCTTCAAGCTCACCCTCCTCAATCTTACCGTCGTTCTCCAGCTCTTTCAACCTTTCCTGTCCAGAGATAAACATGCTTAGATCGCGGTTCATCTCTTTGAGCTCGGCGTTCTCCCCCTTTAGCTCTTCTAGTTGCCGTGAGATCGACTCGTGGTCGCTGTTGAGATGCTCGATACGCTTCATCAATCCCTCATTTAGTCGCTTTTCCTCCTGGGCCGCCTTACCTAGGTTGCGAGCAAGCGTTTCGCTCTTGGTCGCCTTGTTGCGCTCTCGAATGAGTTCCCTTTCCAGCCCGGGGATGGTTTCCTGGCTGAGAGTGTTATACTTCTCATCCAGCAGCGTAAGCTTCTCCATGGCTTTCGAGACTTGCCCGGCGGCGTCCTCGGCGGCTGCAGATGCCTTCGACGCTTTATCGACCGCCTTACTGATCATCCCCTCGTAGTATGCCCGCTGAGACTCAAGTTGGCTTGTGATCAGGTGTGTATACTCCAGCCCGATGCTGTCCAGCTTTGCTCTGGGTACAACATCTTCCTCTTCTAAGTGACCAACTTGCCTGTTCCTCCCAGGGAGTTCCACCACCTTGCCGTCACCCTTGTCACGAATCAATCTGTGCACCCACATGTCTCCTGCGTAATCCCAAACATGTTGCGTCTCCAGCTCAAGGGCGAAGCTATGTGCCGTCTCTTTCCAGTGATCCTTCGCGTGACCGCCCTTGTACCGGCCGCAGCCGACACAGCCGCATATCAAACAAATCCATAGATCGTCTGTACAGTCGCAGACACTGCAGAGATTAGAGACGCCAGAGCCAAACGGCTGTGCGTATGGGTTGGAGGGGTCGGAGCCCGTACCAGGCGCGGTACTCGTGAAGCGACATACCGGACATCCAGCCCCTTTCCAATTCTGAAGACAAGTGCAGTGAAAGACATGCGAGCATGGGATCGTCATCAATCCGTTCGTCTCATCCATCCGCTCCAAGCATACAGGACAAGTGGGCAGCTCCACCAGGTTCGGGGTCGGCGGTGGAAAGGGCCGGAGGCTGCTCGACATGGCGGCTGACGAAGCTAGTGGCGGTAGGCTATTGCTGGGTTTCCTCCGCGTCGGTGTTTCGAAAGTGATTGTCTTCACGAATACAACGTGACATATTTGAGGCTATATCTGGTCAGCGCGCCCAACTACTCAAGGTACACGTTACTCACCTCCATGGTATTGAACACCTTGCCATCAAATTCACGTCGCCATTGTTTCGCTCGACGGCTGTCTCGGAACTTGAGCAAAACGAGATATCGGCTCATCCTCGATGTCATGACCATACGGCAGTGACTGATATCGCCCCTCCATTTCTCGCCCACGAAACCCGTGAGGTCGCCTGGAGACATGTAGGCAGGTACGGCAGGAATGCAGAGCGTGGTACAATCGCCTTCCCTTGACTCTTCGCCTTTGTCTTCATGATGCGCTGTCTCGTTGAGCACAGGCGCTTCGTCTCCCTCTCGATAGAAGTGCACCACACCCCATCCAAGCTCTGTGTTCTTCGTCTCGAGAGGTAGGAACTCAGCTTTCGTCGCTGTACCAGCACCTCCGAAAGTAGGCCCCAAAGATGGAGCCGCAGATGCACCCATCCGACTCGTCTCACCCGCCATCGTATGTCCTAATTGTAAGTTAACCGTCTCGATGCTCACACGCCCAAACCGCCAATCTCTAGCTGCGTGCTGGGGCCGGATTGCGGCGCTAGAATGAGGAGGTGGGAAGCTCTGGGTTCGCTCGAGCCACTGCCTTTCCGACACAATTTCAATGTTTCGTTCAGCTCCCTTGACCCGTGTGCGCGCAGCTGCACCGCAATCTATGATGCCCGGGCTCGATGACGAGGAACTCGGCCTTGTGAATAGGGATGGAGGTGTAGATATTGCCGAGTTGTGTTGAGCGGAGGCAGGGAAGATAGGTATTTGATGCGATGTTCGTCGATCCGGTCGAGGGTGCGATGGAAAGTCATCAAAGACGCTGGCCTCGGGAGGCGGAAGCCAGATATCGTTGCGGTCGATTGTCGCCGACGCCCCGGCTGCGACCGGATTAGGGGTCGGATATAGCTCGAATTTGAGGTGATAGAAGTAAGACGGCATAGCCTGACGGTAGAAGCCTGCGGCTCAACCGCTCTTGTTCTTCCACTACCCAGGTCGGTTGGTTGCTAGTCGCTCGAGTGTGGGATGTGCAAACAGTCTGTCGCAAACTGGGCTGAGCGAGAGGATAAGAGAGATGACCACTTGTATTACTAAGGAGGCAAGAAGAGATACGCGTGACAAGGCTGAAGCAAAGAGTTTTCGAGGTTCATGGTCTGTCAGCGTGGAAGAGCAAGTGAGCCGCGACCTGGCAGAGAGCGAACTTTTCAAGTAGAGCAAATTTGTGAGGTGCTCTTCATGAATACTCAGCCCCACTCGTCATGGGTAGCTCTAGGCTGCAAAGATGAGGGGCAACTCCACCATAGAGGCTGAACGTGTCGTGTTAGTCGCAGAATGCTCTGAACTCAACTCGGCTTATAAAAAGTAATCACAATGCAAAGTGAAAGGCGCGTGGCGCATCATTAGACCTCGAATGGAGTCTATTGGCATGTCGCATAATGCTTGAGCACGCACAAGAAAGCTACGTACTAGTTGGACATGCTAGTCATGTCAGGCTGCAAAATGCCCGATCCCAAATCCTGTGCCATAATTCCCAGAACGCCTCATCATTAAACCATCACCACCCGAAAAGGGTCGCTTACTGACCACCACGAAGACGGAGGACAAGGTGTAGGGTTGATTCCTTCTGGATGTTGTAATCGCTCAAGGTACGACCGTCTTCCAGCTGCTTACCAGCAAAGATAAGTCGCTGCTGGTCAGGGGGAATGCCTTCCTTGTCCTGGATCTTGGACTTGACGTTGTCGATGGTATCGCTCGACTCGACCTCAAGCGTAATGGTCTTGCCGGTAAGGGTCTTCACAAAAATTTGCATACCACCACGCAGACGGAGGACCAGGTGCAGAGTGGATTCCTTCTGGATGTTGTAGTCGCTAAGAGTTCGGCCATCTTCGAGTTGCTTTCCGGCGAAGATAAGTCGCTGCTGATCAGGGGGGATGCCTTCCTTGTCCTGAATCTTGGACTTGACATTGTCAATCGTGTCGGAAGACTCGACTTCGAGGGTGATGGTTTTTCCGGTAAGGGTCTTGACGAAGATCTGCATGCCACCACGGAGGCGGAGGACGAGGTGGAGGGTAGACTCCTTCTGAATGTTGTAGTCGGCGAGGGTTCGGCCATCCTCAAGTTGCTTGCCAGCAAAGATCAGGCGCTGCTGGTCCGGGGGGATGCCCTCCTTGTCCTGAATCTTCGACTTGACATTGTCGATAGTGTCGGAAGACTCAACCTCGAGGGTGATAGTCTTGCCAGTAAGGGTCTTGACGACTGCAAGTGGATATGTTAGTGTCTAGTAAATTCGAAGGCGCGGCGATAAAACTTACAGATCTGCATACCACCTCGAAGGCGGAGAACAAGATGAAGGGTCGACTCCTTCTGGATGTTGTAGTCGGAGAGGGTGCGGCCATCCTCAAGCTGCTTGCCGGCGAAAATCAATCGCTGCTGGTCCGGAGGGATGCCCTCCTTGTCCTGGATCTTCGACTTCACATTGTCGATGGTATCCGAGGACTCAACCTCGAGGGTGATAGTCTTGCCAGTTAGAGTCTTGACGAAGATCTGCATGATGGCGGAGATGTTTTGCGAATGTTCTGTGAAAGATGGTGGGTCGGAAGAAGAGAAGATAAGTCGCTATTCTCGGGCGGGAGTAGATGTGAGATGGAGAGAAATGTTCCGGGAAGAAAGGCGGACGAAGTTGAGAAGTGGCGGTCGAAGGTTTAAGTAGGTAGGTACGAGGGGAGGCACCCGCGTTTGTTTGATAATCAAGCGGGCAAGCGGCGGGCAGGGAAGGTGTGAGGGGGCGCAGTTGCCGGATTACGCCTGCCAGTGACGAACGACAAGGCAGGCAGGAGCGCAGGTTCCGGGGGGCGGATGATTCATTGACAGCCAATGACGGCGGCAAAAGGGAAGGCTCCAGAACCCCAGAGCAGGCTGCAGAACGCCACAGTCAGCTCTGGGTACCTTGGCTGCAAGCGACTTTGAAGTGAGACAAGAAGTACTAGTGACTTCCATATCTTCTCGGCTGCTTTAGCAGGTACCTGGTGGTTGGCAGGTGGGTCTGAGAGGCGTCAAAGGCTGTGGCTACATGGAACTGATGTCAGACACAGCCGCCGCTTGCTCTGGTCACGGGCAGGACTGATCTGGCATTTTCGAGGGTGCTCTAGAAAGCGCTTAGGAATCTACGAACGGATACGGCAACAGGACATCTAAAACAGAGGTTTCACTCCGCGCGGAAATCAGAGTTTTCAAGGCGTTTGCCCAACTGAAAACGTGGGGGGAAACTCCTCGCTTGTTGTCGTGGATGGTACATGTAGCATTGAATGACCGTCTTATTATCCTCTAAAGTTTGGAACCCGTGATTCACCATCACCCGATGCCAGCGGCCGAGCGCCGGAGTGGAGTGGCGGGGCCTAGATGCAGACTGTCGCCACTTTACCCCGGGAAAGGCCAAAAGCAAATGCTGTCTGAATTGCATCCGATGCTTCAACAAACAGCCATTTGACAGAGAAGTGCATCTTGTCTCTGGCCGGAAAGATAGCCGCTTCTGTACGGTCCCAGACGATCATTTCCCCAAGCCTCCTCCTCCAATCCAAGACCAAGCTTTTTGGCTCAGGAACCAAACCGGGTTGAACTGGCATCCCGGATGGCATCCTCACAAAGTGGATACCAAACTTAGAAACAAAGAGCATTGTGCATTAACAACTTGCTTGTCTCATGGGTTAAGATATCTGGAATCAGAATCAGAAATGCCAGCGCAGCCTACTACCTGCTACGCCGAACTCGTCATATCAGGCTGAGTCCACTTCCCTAGCGACGACAGCTCAAGCAGTGCGGGGTCGCCGAATCTGTCGCCCGCTGAATCCGAGCTTCTCGGCGTTCGCGACGTCATCAGCCAACGAATTTGGTCCGTGAAGACCCTTGTCCCTTACAAAACGACCCTGCTCGTTCCTCGCCCTGCCTGGCTCGCTGAATCGCGCAAACGGACGAGGCTGGTTGGCCCTCCGAAAGCAAACAATTGCTTGGAAGATGATGGCATCCAATTTCCTTCGTGGTCCATGCATGGCCTACTTTCAAGCTGGATATCTGGCTTTGGGTGAGTTGATATGAAGCGCCCATTACGCAAGCCATCGTGCCTTATCGTGACCCCCCCGCATTTGTGTTGGCAACCTCTCTAGAATAGCTGTACCACTCAGAGACCTTGATAACGCCTTGTCTACCAAGGTTCAGCTGATACATACTGTATGCTTCCCCCATCAAGCTCACTCTGGAAACATCAGAGTGCCATGGGAATGTGTCACTTCGAGACAGGCTATCTCTTGGTTGCTTCAGAACATGTCACTTCGAGAGTCGTTTTTAGCCGCAGGAATCAAGCGGTGTCCAGCGTAGCATCCGCCAGTTTCATCAGGAGACATAAGCTTCAAACCCACATGCTGGCCATCTGTCGTTGTTTTCTTGGCGTGCAATCTTACGGTTTAGACGAGATACAACCTGCAGATATACGACAAAGGATTGTGAGTTGCGGCATAGGTACATATTTGTCATGTCATCACCATGTTATGTCAAAGGCCATTATCTGTCTCCAAGCGCCATAGCACCGGAGTGACATGCTTCCCACATGTCAGTCACCTTCGCAACGGAAAAACAGAGACTGAGACTTGGGGAGTGTAAATTTGAATATTCTCATGGCAGCGCTACAGCACTTGCCTAGCAATATAAGCCGTTTTTTGTGACTATCCCGAAAATCCCTTTGCAAAAACAATGTCCGCTCCGCTCCGCTGTCTCATGCCGAAGGTCCTGCCCACTTGAGCTCACCAACGCCCTGAATAATTTCACGCACACCTCCCTGCTTCGTAGGCTCACAAGTAGCCATGAAAAATCAGTCATTCCTCAAATGCTTCATTGTCAAACATGATCCCATAATAACACCACAAAACGGGTGAGGTACGCTTCTCGTCTGTATGATGCGTCTCCCCCCTCCTTCAAGAGATAAAAAAAAATCGGTAAAAGAACTAAATCGCTGTCTTCTTCAAGTCATACATTCATAGAAGAAAGTCATAAGAAGGTCGTAACACATTTTCCCGTGTCAGGTAACTTCGTGTTGTTGATGGGCGGTGACCAGCCGTGAGAGAAGGTTAAATCTTTGATCGTATGGTTGAATGGACAATTCTGGAGGTCGCTGTCGACCAAGATTGAAGAAATCTTGCCAACGCTATCGCTGTGATGGAAACAAATGCAAACAAAGGAAAAGGCGGGCCCCTCAAAGGGGCCCAATCATGTCTTTCGACAACAGTGTCATAGCACCATTTATCGGGTGAGGTATCTTAGTTGGCCCGGATTACAAGCTTGGAGAGGAACTTGTTGGATAGGGAGTCAAAGTCATAGCGATCAAACTTAGACTCCTTGCGGGTACGGAGATAGGCCTCTGTGATTGATGTCAGTACACGGAAAATGCTGAACAGGTGACGGGTAACATACCGTGCTTGATAACATGTTGTCGCACTTCAGTCATGGCCTCGCAGACCGAGGTGTTGTTGTGAAGCAGGTGGCCGTGCTTGCGAGTGTCCCAATCGGTGAAGGCTGGGAGCTTCTGCGAAATGGCGTGGAAGAGACCCACAATAACGCCAACGGGGGTTGTCTCCATGTCGGTGCAGAACTTGTTGACGGCAATGGGGTCGGGGACTCGGTAGTGGCAGTCGAACTGCATCTCCTCCCAGACAGCGAGGAGGATCGATGCGATCATGAAGATGGTAGGCCAGTTCTTCATCTTCTCGCCACTGTAGACACCAGAGTACAGGGCCGAAAGCTCCTCCAGGATGTCCTTTTGCAGCTCACGCCACATGTCGGCAAGCGCACACTTGATCTGGAAATTGATCATGACGGGAGCAACGGTGCGACCGTAAAACTTGGAATCCTCGTCATCAATTTGTCCATCCAGATCCACCTCAGATCCTTGGTTCTCAACCATGGTGATGTGCATGGTGAGGTTGTAGGCAAGAACAAGCTTGAGCGCCTTTCGGATAACAGGCATCTTATCCTTGACGTAGAAGCGGTGAGCAGTCTTGAGAATCTCGGTGATGAAGGGAGTGCCCTCAAAATGATCGTCGATAAAGTCCTCAAAGGGACCATCAATGTGCTTATCGAGGTACTCGGAGAGGGCATCGAGACGGATACCCTCAGCACCAACATCGAGCTTCTCGGTGCGTGTCTCAAAGTCAATGGGTTCCTGGTCGGTCAGTGTAGACTCGACCCAGTCAACCGAGAAACAGCTGTCGTCAGCGACGAAAACCTCACGAACCATGACGGGGAGAGCGAAGCCATATCCGTGAGTGATCCACATAAGGGTCTCCTTCTGAGCGAAGCCTTTGACGTTGTAGACGGACACACCGCGATCCATGTGCCTCTCATAGTCGGCCTTCCAATCCTTCATGAAGTAGCCAATGTCCTTAATGTCAATGCGAGTGCAGGGGACCTGCCACAGGCGAGCGTGGGACGGCTGGCAGCCAGCGCACGGCTCACCCTTGTCGCATGTCTTCTTGAGGAACTTGCATCGCAGACAAGCTCGCAGCTTTCTTATCTCGCTGGCTTGCTTTCGCTGCTCAGGCAAAAGAGGTCCCTTTCTGCGGCCAACCTTCTTCTCAACGGTGCCGTCCTTCTTGCCATTGGAGATGCGGCGGACAACGGGCTTAGTGGCCTTGGCAATCGGGCTCTTGCGAGGGCCCGAGAGCCGGCGGGTGGTGCTGCTGGAAGGAGGAGAGGTTGATCCCGCACCGCTGCCAGGGCTATGACGGCTCGAGGAAGGCTCTGACTTGATAGGCACGGTAGCCACAGCGGCAGTAGGGACGACAGTGTCGTGTGTGTGGTTGTGGTTGTGGCCGTCACCAGCGAAGCAGTTGCGGTGGTTGCCAGCGTCGACATAACCGTCCGACTCGGGAGAGAAGGGAGAGTAGGGGAATGGCGGAATCTCCTCGAAGCTACCAAAGTCCATGGAATTGGCACCATCTGATGAGTCGGAGTTGGTCCTCAAGTGGAGGGTCTGGGAGGGGTTGAAGATGGCGGCGCCCTGGGCGTGAGCCTGCTGGAACTGGTCAAAGTTGGGCTGGTTCCAGTCCACCATGGCCCAGCCTTCGCCTGAGGACGAGGGAAGAGACAGAACCTCCAGATAGGTACCAGTGGGCGAATTGCTGCCGACGCTGTCAAGACGGGGCAATCCATCCATCTGCAGTGTGTTCTGAAACTCCTGCCAATTCTCCATTCCGGTGGTTGGCCATTGGACCGCTTGCGTAGGATCGTCCATGGTGGGCATGGCATTGAATGTCGACTCAAGCAGGTTGGCCTGAATAGCGGCCTGGGTCGTCGAAGGAAGGTAGTCAAGAGGGTTGGGCGACTGGAAGTTGGCGGGGAACGGGTGGAAGCTCATGAGTGCGGCATCCTGGATGAACTGGGTCATATCAGGAGCAGCCAGTTGCTGCTGCTGCTGCTGCTGTTGCTGCTGCTGAAGGGCCCAGTCCGTCAGGGGGTTCGCGGTCGGCTGGAAAGGCGACTGTTGTAGCGGCGAGTGATGGCTGTGAGGACTGGCGGACTGAGATGGAGGCGAGGACTGGTGCTCCTCAGGACTGAGCGAGGCATATCCGTGAGAGCCGTTGGAGGCCATGTCGAGGGGAACAGCCCAGTTGCGCGCGTCCCTAGTCATGATGTTGGAAGCGGCCGAAGGACTCGAGTGGGTTGTGGCGGTCGAGTATGTATGGTACGCGGTGCGATTTCGGTGGTCAAAGGTCAGATCGAGATAGGCATCACCCCCGCCGTTGTTGAAGTCGAAGGACATTCTGGGCAAGAGGCAGAAGAGGAGCGGAGCAGGAGGTTAGGAAGATGAATGCTAGTATTGTAGGAACACAGCGGACGACACCGCTCTTTCGTGAAGTCCCTGTTGAGGTGAAGGGAGGAGGTTTTGGAGCAGCTGGAGAAGGTGAAGACTCCTGGAGGACGCTGAAAGGTGGGCTGGCCATGGGTTGGTAGCGATTTGGTCTCGCTGCCGTGGGCGGTTGTCGATGGGGGAAGAAGCGGTGAAGCGTCTTCCAGCCCCAGCCGGGACTTATAGCCAATGGGCGCTGCCGAACCCCCCTCCGAGCACCCACCTGGGCCGCCCACTCACTAAGCGGCCACTGAGCAGTCGCTGAGTAGCCCGCTAAACGCATCCGCTGGAGGCACCCGCTCAGTGCACCAGACCCGCTGAGGTGTATCCGCTAGGGACAACCCCGGAACCCTTCTACTGCAACCTTCCTGCGCCTCTGCGGAGGTGCTCAGCCAATCAGGGTGGGGGCAAGACCGGCCTGATGCACTGTGAAAGGTGGGCAAAACACAGTGTAGGATGTACCAACCGCCCTGTACAACTGTCAGAGAAGCTACACTAAAGAGCTCAAAGCTTGCACGGTGATAGTGGGGCTGCAAACACAGCCACCGTATCGGCAGTACAGTGCGCACAGTGCACCCCCCCGACCACCTTAACAGCCGCGGCCGCCGCCAACGCCTGAGGGTCGTGATCCAGTCTCCCGATCCAGTCCACAAGATTCCGATAGACTTGAATCCTTGAATCAGGAACTCGGCGTATCGCATTAACCAAGACCCTAAACAGGGCCCAAAGGGCACATGGGCCAGCCATCGACATCCACCAAAATAGTCCACTTCCCACTTCGTGCTCGTTGGAAAATCACGATATGCAGCGGGGCGCCTCGCCAGCAGATCCGTTGCGACCATTTCGATGCAGCATGCACCCAGCGCGGGTAGTTTGCAGATGGAGATGGAGCAGTGCCAAGCTCTGTCCCTGACTGGTCCTCATTGAGCATGCCTCCCTTTTACAAGTCATGTCGAGATATGGGTCTGAATATGAGGATATTTCAAACAAGTCGTGATGGGACTTAGGCCCAGATGCCTTACTTCGGCTGAATAGCGCCGGCCTTTTTTCCCTAGCCCCCAACCTCCGAATTGAGGCCAGCCTCGGCTTCAATTGACTCGAGGATCCGGGCCGGCTCTAGCACAGTGCGCCAGGCGCTATCGCTCGCGTCCCTGCACCCACAACGTATGGTCGCTAGCCAGCGCATACACTGTCCGGCTGCACTGTCCGTCCCGTCTCCCTTCCGCATCCCGCCCACTTCACTTTGCAGCAGCGTATCGTTACAGCACAGGTTGCATGGCCGCAAGAAAACTCATTGTGGCGACCTCAACCGGCCATTTTACCCTTCTGTCAAATTCCTTTGACTTTAATCGGCCTCTGTCATGCTTATTCTGGCCTCGGGCTTCTGCACGTCGCGCAGCTAATACTCCACCGTCTGCCGTTGTGTGTTGCAGTTCTGGATGATTAGCCCGCCCGTGCCGAGATCCTCCAAGACATCCATGGATGTCAGTCGCCAAACAAGCTCCGGCCGACAACGCAAGTCATTCCCAACTAGTTCACGGCGGTAAGTAAGCCACATTCTGAGGGACCCTCGTCTGCAAATGTCTCGAGGCTTGGAATGCTGCACCGCAATACTGCACACTGCACGTGCGAAGGTGTGCTTCGTACTCTAGTGCCGCCTCTGAGGCGGACAGTTCGAGACCTGCCAGGCCAAGTTCTGAAGAGTCGCGGGCTTGCGACTCCGAGTCCCTGGGGCCAAAAGCGAAGCGCGATGAACCAGGATCGACATGGAGCCTCGGAGCAAGGGGACTCGCTGCTGTTTCGCAACTCGGGCGGTAAGCGTCTCAACAGAAGACCATCTCCAGCCATCTTGCAAACGATCTGAATCAGAGGCGGACCGTCAGCGACCGGCGCTTTTACCCATGCTCAGGGAGTCGGGGCTCACTTACAAAAGACAAGTCTGGAAAGCGGCGGAGGATAGTGTCGACTTGCTACTGTAGACTCCCCCTCAGGGTCGTGCAGACCATTCTCTACCGTCGATCGCGCTCTACTTTCCCAAAAAAAAAAAGGGCCCATCCACTCTACCAATGTCTGTCACCCTTGGCTGTCCGAGACCTGTGCTCGTGATGCACTGCCAGCGAACACGTCAAGATCCATGTCAAAACACCGCCTCCATCCAAGGCATGGTAGCCAATCAATGGGCTTCTCTTTGACGAAAGATGGCATCGATTCCTGTTCCGGATCTGCACGATATGGCCGCGCATGTGAGTCAATGCGGTAAACCGTTCCTCAGTCTTTGTCCTCTGCAAGCTCGTGGCCTGTCCTTCAATTACAGATAGTTGATCCATCGCGATACAGAGTGATCTACGGGCATCGGTCCTCATCCAGCTGGCAATTCTCCACAAGGTGGCTAGTACTATCTATGTATCCTCAAGCTTGACACACAAGACACAATGTCGCCATGTATTTTTTCCAACACTTGCTGTTGACACAGCCCGAACCTCGCCTCTGTCTGGGAGACCGGGTTCCCCAGGCTTGCATTCGCGAGGGCCTGCCACGCGCTGGAAGCAAAGAATCTGATGGGCATATCCCATAACCGCTGACACCGGGATCATTGCAGTAAGCAGACTGGAGAACTTCGGGCACGATTTCGGAGGATGTCGTGCACGACAAGTGCCTTCTCAGCGCGCGGGCATTGTCTGCAGACAGCCATTCAGGCCTAGGCCATCTTCATCTGGCATAGACAACATGTCCCGTGCTGAGTGTGCATCTGCGATATAGAAGAAACAAGGAATTGCCGACAACACTAGAGTATCAGGTCAATGCACCGCATGCTGTCGTGCTCCTAAGCCACGCACCGCGCTGGCCAACCTTCCCGGAATATTGAGCAGTGGCCACCTGATGTCTGTGTGTATGTCTCTGGAGACACGGATACACAAAGCACAGTCTGCCCTGCGTTCCGGCCGGCGGACCACCCGTTTATTGCAACAACACGAGCCATGATGATGATGTCAGCAACTCCCCACGCAGAGAGTAGACAACGAGATACTATTGCCAGCTGAGCATGATCTGTCAGGAACACTCATCCCAAGCTGGTGAATCACTCCCTCTTTCTGTCCTGTTCCATATCAATCTCTGGCCTTCTTCCCCTGATTGCTTGACCGCATCTACGACCAGGGTCCTCCCGTGAGATCCTTGCTACTTTCCGTGTGCACGTCTCACCTGGTGGTTGCACGCCTCCTTGGCTCTCACTCTACTGTACTACAGTACCGGTACGTACATGTAGTAGCCCAAGAAGGATCTGCGTCCTTGCTCCTCCGACATGGAGTATCAGCGAGCGATGCGAGGTATCCGTACGGACGGCGCGCTTGAATATTAATGCGCTTCATGCGGGAGAGCTGGTCTCCTCAACAGAGTTCCCGTCTTCAACCTGCCACGCCTGCTTCATACTCGGGCAGAGTCAGGCCAGGGAGGCGGACGCGCGCCGATACTCCAGTACGTAGTCCTCAGTTAGTCTACGTTGGAGACCCTGCAGATCCGTCATGACAGAATCTCGCTACCTGCAATGCCGAAGACAAGTAAAACACAGACGAGACAGCCTCAACGGTGCCTCTTCCGCGCCCCAGCAAAGTACTACGTACGTACGTATGTCGGTCGCATCGCAGCTCGATCCACAGTCGTCTTTAGTGGCCAACCAGCAATCTCGTTCCCATCAGGCCATTTCTGACGCAGGGGGAATCTGACGGCTTAGAGATAGCTTCCGAGAACAACCGCCCATCTCTGTTGGCGGCCAACGCCGCCAGAACATAGACGCCTCGTTCGATTGAGCTGATTCCAGCCTGGGTTTGATTTAATAAATAAAAAAATCCGCTGTTGGGACGCCGTACCGTAAGCTATCGATACTCCGTTCCGGCCGGATGCCCTGGCTCTTACTGCGGTACAACTCCGAGCCTCTGCGGCGCCAACTCCGCTCCAGCTCCAATGTGGGCATTCCCCGCCGCGGGGATGGCGTGCAGGGGCTGTTTTCCATGCCATAACACGTTATTCACCTTCTCGAGACCTCGTTCTCTTTCTGTAGACGACGCTGTGGCTTTGCTGGTTTGATGAGTCGGTGGAGCTGTCTTGAGATTTTTTTCTTTCCTCGTCTGATTACGTGTTTCCTGGATTTGTAAAGAACCAGCTGTGCAATTAGAAGCAAATCAGGTGTTCGTTCTCCCTTTGCGTGTATTGAACTGCGGTTGTCTAGAAGGTCTGTTTGAAGAAGTATTCCTGCGTGTTCGGCTAATGGGCAGATTAGATTCAAACCGATATAGATGCCTGGGCGAATGTTCAACGTTGGATTCGAAGCCTCATGTTCCATTGTCCACGGATACCGGGTTTTAAACGGCTCCCTTGTGTTGGAAAGTCTCGAGACATATCGTCTTCCTTGGCAATGTTTCCAGTCGGGAGGTGGACCTTGATAATAGGCTAACCCATCTCTCATGACTGAGGCAGCGGAACACGTTGAGAGCACTGTCTTCTTGCGATCGAGGAAGTGGCTTCGAATGACATTCCGCTGACGTATACTCATCACATCAGTCAGCAAAAAGACTAGATAGCTCAGAGGCTGTCAATTTATTGCTCCTTGTATTTATTTTATATTCTATTAGAATGAACCTTCTGTGCCCCATCTGGTGGAAGTATAAGAGGCTGGCAGCTCTGTGAATGCTGTATAACACATAAACGTAGCCTGAGTTGCCTGAAATGTGTCTACCTGTATGCTTTATGACATATCTCAATTTCGCATCTATCAGTCTAAGTAGTTTGCGCATCAGCACACTCCTTCATCTCCGCTCTCTTCTCCTCCTCAGCCACATCCTCGCTGTCATTTAACCCCCTCCTCTGTCTCTTTGACTTCTTCAGGAAAAGGCTTGCACTTCTTCGTCGTGATCCTGCTCATACGACTTTGGTTCCCTCTGTTCCGCATACGTTTCGTCACCTCCGGCCACTTATTCCCCTTCCTCTTCGACTCCTTCTACTTCTTACTCCTCCTCCTCCTCTTCTTGTTTTTGCTCTTCTTCTTGTTCATCTTCTCTCCTCTTCTTACGGCGGGTTTTAGCTCCATCTGAAGCCTTGACCTTGCTGGCGGATGTATTAGATTTCTGCCCGTTGTCTGTTTCTTTGTTCTTGCTTCAGTCTCCTTCTTTGCCGTAGCTTTGCTCGCTACTTCCGTGCTGGCCGTTTTGTTGGTATCAGTATTGGTATTTTTCTTCTCTACGTTAGCGTTGTCTGTGTCCTTGACGTTGCTTGTCCTCTTTTTCTTCTTGCCAAAGGTCTCCATAGCATTGCCGCCAATGCTGACACTCTGCTTTGTAAACTTAGCCGTAGCCTTTGTAGCGGATAAGAATCTCGTTGTTGACAGATCCGGTGAACCCTGAATCCGAGTTGCCTTCCTTACTTCCATTTTGACAGTCTTCCAGCCGGTAATCCTAGGCTGCTACCCCGGTCAATCCCAAGTGTATAGACCTGAGGCCTTGGTGGACGTGAAAAAGCCTCGAGTCTAGGGTCTTCAACTCTTTCCAACCTTCTGGCAGCGCAGAGGCATCCTTTCTCCCGCTTCTGTTGGCTTGATATGTGTTTTGAAACTCGTGGTATTTTGGGTGTACCATACCTTGCCCACTGCATTCTTACGTATGGTCCAGAGTTTCAGCAGGACGATCAGATCAGGAGGTTGAACTTGAGGGTCGGAGGCCGTGACGAGGTAAGACTTGCTACGTGCATGGGAGATATTGACGCTTTCAGATATCAGACAACCAGCGCAGAACCAAGTAATTACTCAAACAGCACTACATATGAGCAAGTGTAAACAGGGTCATTGAGTTAAATGCCTGTTATTATCAGTCGTTTATGGCGTGAGTCTCCCTTGGACAATAGATGTGTGCTTGAATACTTACGTTTCTTGCACTGGCTGCGTTGCGGCAAAGCAGGTTTAACTGGCTAAATGTTGTTGGTTTCATACCATTACCAGGCTTTGACTGCAAGGGTCGGTGGCAGGAGGAGGCTTTGGTGATGACGTCGGTTATGCCCAGAGTGAAAGGAGTCATTCTTGGAGTCGACAGCCCAACGGTACTACATGCGTGCATGTTTACTATACCGTGAAACACAGGATTGCGTGTTGCTCTCAAACTCGTTTCGCACTGCATTTTTGATGTGGAAACCGCCGAAATGTCATGCGTATGTCCTCCTAGAACCTATACCGTTGGCCGCAGAGAAATCTGCTGCATTGGCCTGGATGAGGAGTTTACAGGGAACTTGGCTGATTTTTGGTTCGGGTATAACCAGTTCTGGTTATACTGGATTTGCTGAGCTTGCGATTGTTGCCAATGCTGATCATACTTGCTTGGCTGGGGCTGTTGGGCCTGCTGGCCATAGAGCAATTGATGAACTGTCTGAGTATCATGAGCGTACTCGTGTCGTTCAAGCTGAAGGGAGTAATAGACATCTTGTTATAGGGATTCCTGAGTGCACTAGTCCTAGATGTTGAACGTCCCGAAGAAGCTGTGGTAGTGACTTGGTTGCGGTGAGCCAAGCTCGTAGATCTCCGGGTAATAACTTTTCTGGGTGACTAGTTTGATACTGGAGTTGTGGATTATTTAAAGTTGAAACCGTTTTCTTTTGAATCATCGTGAACGCAGTTGTTCCGCCTGCGGAGACAGAGCGAGCATGATCGTCAAGCCGCTAATAGCTATCAGTCTTTTAGTATCTTTAATCTCTTGACAGAGTCAACATCAGAATCGCCCGCCTTGCGTAAACCACCAAGCCTCGACAGCCTCCATTCCACAAACCCCTCGTAGACTCCGTGTTCAGCGCGCCTCAGGCGGTCAATATCCCAAGATCTCGAAGTCACCTTGAGCCGCTATTGACTAGAGGAATAACAGCGCAAGGTTGGTTGGTTCGTAAGCTTAAATATTTGGATGAACACCCTGCCTGTTTCTTCCAGCCCTAAAAGTTTCATTCCGAATAGGGCAAATGAGGCTTGTTATGAACTCGGATGTATCGGTCGCGTTGGTTCCAGCCGCAGGAGTAGTTCGCTGTCCCCTCTGAGGCTGACAGTCACGATTTGATTAGAAAAGCCGTAGCACGGCATGGACGACGATTAAGTATAAAATACTCTTCTCAAGAGGAAGTCGTGCATACTTGAAGAACTGCCAGGCGGACTACCAATGTCACAGATGAAGAGCAGAAGTGGCTTGTCTCCTTGAGTAGGGGCAGGGATATTGTGTTTCCTTTGTAATCAAGCGGATCATTAGATATAGGTAACGTATGATTTATTAGCCGCTCTCATGGGGTATAGATAAATGACAAGGAGATAGAAAATTACAAGACAAGAAGAAGGAGACAATAGTTTAAGATGGTGGTGTTTCTGTGAAGATCAGTAACGGTGCTCAGCAATGGCCATAATATGAATCCCATCACGTAGGTATAGACAAGGCTTGAAGTGAAGCGCGGCGGCGCCAGTTCCATGCATCGTCTTTCGGTCTCCTTTCACGACAAGTACTGTCCTACAAGGCGGCGCACCCCATAGCAATACTGTACGTGCTCAAGGAACCCCTTTGTGGACCATAGTCGAGTCAGCAGTGCAAGAAGTGGACGATACGGGCCAACACCTGCTGGAACGAGTTCTGACAGTGTGCTCTCCGGTAGCGCACCTTGCATGTAATGACCGTACGTGACTAGACATCCCTGACATAGATAGCCATTCTCAGCGCCAGTATCTGTCAAGGACGGAAACCGAATAGATGCCATGCCGCCAAAGTCATCCTCCACCACATCCGCCTTTCTCGGCAGCCTTGACATGTCGCAGCCAGGAGGCACCAGAGATGCCTCGTGGAAGTGCCTGAACACGGCGATATCTCTGGCGGTTGTCTGTCCAGCACGGAACTTTGGCCTCAGCTCGGCCAGCTTCTCAGCTGACCCGTGTATTTGAATAGCAAGCTGTCTTGCCTGCTTGACGCTGACCAGGCGTTCGACTTGTTTGTGTGCGAATTGGAATCTCAGACCAAAGGTTCCCGGGATGCTATGCATGATGGGAATTCCCTCCAGGTCGTTCTCCGTAAGGTCAAAGCACTGCTTTGCCATAGAAGGGGTTGTCATGCGGAGAGCCTGGTTCTCATACAGGCACTCGAAACAGACTCTCTCACATGTTGGCAGAAACAAGAACCCGCCAAAGGAGAAACAAGAGACACATTTGCTCTGCCGAAGCGTGTAATGAAGCACCGCGGCTGAGTGGTAGCTGAGCAAGCGAGTCTTGCCCAGAGCGGTCAAAGTCTCGGGGGCATGTTGGACCATTTCTTTATAAACTGGCAAATCCTCGACAATGTCTTTTCCCATCATGGAAACACGAGAGAGTCGAGATAAAGACTGGAAATCGAGGAGGTCGAGGACGAGCAATAGAAGCTCCGCAGGGAGCATGTCCAATTGGCCCAAGGACGAACCCCGCGGCTGGTAGTGACACATGGTTGACGGGCGAGCCTGGGCCTGGGGGACGTGTCGAATCATGCCCTTGAACTCTGATTCTTCGGTTCGAATGAGGTGCTTAATGAGGTTCTGAGGCAAATCGTTCTGCATAGCCATGACGGAGGGCATGAGAGGGTGGTAAGGAATATGAAAGAATCAATCACTCCCAGGTTAAGAACGCGGTAAAATAGGTAGACTGGTTGAAGACCGAGGTTATAGCATATGTACTTACTCAGCAAAGTGAACCGCTCAGATTCCAGCATTCTCAAAAAAGCAAACTTGGATTCCTGGATCAAGAAAAGTGGTTGGATTCCCTGCATATCATCTCAGAGTGCGGGTTACCCCAGAAAATGAGGCTCTGGCTTAATGTCGACAAAACGCCTGAAAAATCAAGGTTTTGGAGCAACGACGTCGAAATATCATGCCTTGGTGATGCCTCTCACCATGCATCTATATAACATTTATTTTTCCTCTTGGTCACAAGACAGGCAGAGCACAACATGGCTCCCATCCATCATCACATCCATTTTAGGTATCCATTGTGATGTTGTCGTGCATGCGCCCCGGACCGGGATGTCATCCGGTCTTCAAGTTCCGGTCCGACTCCGCCGGAAGTACGACGTAGATTCGACATCTCCGGGGACAAGACTACCAGTCTCCTCATGCGCCAAATTTGGTGTTTCACACTCCGGAATTTGCAACGTCATTAAAACATACTCTAAAAGCCATCCGGTGCCTGGAAGTCTTGTTACACTGCAGAACACATCCTGGGGAGGGTTGGAAAGGGAATGACAGCCAAGAGTGGCTGAATGAATCGAGTCTTGTTGTGTACACTCAACCCAAGGCACACGCCGGTAGAGAACTCGCCAGAATCGACCAACTTTCTGTCTCAGGTCGGCGGTTCATCGAGTCCACAAATACCAAGTTTCGGAGTGAAGAGGCACATAATCCTCGTGTTCGAGGGACCATTCCATACAGTCATTTGGGCATGACTTAGAGAAGGGTTCATCCATCTTTATTAGGAGTCCGCTGGTACTGATCTTTGCATGCGTGCCGCAAATCGTGTTCTCTTGATAATATCCGCGAACGACGCAAGGAGACTCAACAGCGTCCTATGTCAGCTCGCCGGCCAACGTGGTGGTCGTTATTGTTTCTATATCAGTGTCACAGACGCCGGCGTGCTCGTCTCTATAACACCGGAGGCAGTGGTTCAAGTGCTGATAATGGCGCTACTCTACGAGAGGGTTCGGGGAGCGAGAGGTGAGAGACAACTCTGTTTTCCGATACCCAACGTCAACAAGAGACACCGCCGGTCCGGCAATGGAACGGGTGATGAGCTTGAAGTGAGAAGCGAGTCATCTTAGGGCATTCGGGGCTGGTCAAGAGGCCTCAACTCGAAACAATGCATAACTATTGAGACACTACCAGCCATTTGTAAAGGCTACGCTTTAGAGCCAAGCTTACCATGTTGATTCGGCCACCGGGACCTAAAACAGGTGGAGCTAGCCTCACGGTAGAGATATCAGCTCTTGGTATTCTGCTTTTCTCTTAACGAAGATCAACCCCTTGACTACAAAACGGATATAATGCGAAAAGGGCTGTCGATATCAACAGGAATGGTGACAAGCGATCAAACTGCGGGCTAGTGTTCAATCCCATCCCTCACCGTCGCAGAGAAGATAAATCAAGGAGTTGCTACAAGGTCAATCACAGAGCCAGGAGCGCGGAAATAATCATAGCCTAGGGTTTCAATGTTGAATTTAGGTCTTCTTTTTGTACTCTCTATGGTGACGGATCATTTGTGGTCTGTTGATGATGACTTCCGCAATTCATGGAAGTGCAAGCGGCAGGCCAGCTGACCCTAAGCATAAGAAGTCTCATTTATCGTTCCGCTTTGACAATCCGGCTGAAGTTTCGCTCAAAGATACCTTGACTAGAAAGAACTCGGCCATATGTCACAAAGTAGAGGCAAAATAACTCCCTGCCCGCTCAAAGTCTCCGACCTTTCTTTACTTTTCCACGATGGTTGACATAAGTACTCCAGGGTAGGCTACAGCCTATGTTCCCAGGGGATGAATCGTGGTTTCTTAGACCAAGATGTTGTTATGAATCTCGTATGAGGGGTTTGCGCCCCAGTGACCGCCATCAGATCAATGCGTCAAGTTGCATTGTTCTTTGTCCCACGACCGACGAAACACTGTTTCCCGGCTGAAGTGATGGCTCATAGCAAACATGAGCAAACGAGTCGGCATGTAGTTGTTCCAATGTTGCTAACCGAAAAAACGCCGAAGACAATGGCCCAAGACTGACATCCACTTGATATTGTGTGGGGTGAGTGCCATGCAAGACGCTCTGATGATGGCTTGGAGAACAATATCAACGAGAAGAGGGGGTGAAGCCTCATCGATGCCGACATTAAAGCAAAGGGAAATCCTACCAGCTGCGTGATGAGATCCCGAGCTCGTCTCACCCGTCCTCGCCCTCGCGTCGTATTCTCTCACAGTAACAGCGTCAACCAGAGCAGCAACCGCAATAGCAGCAACAACACCACCGCCACCAGGAATATCAGAGTCAGGATGGCCGCCGCAGCAGCCGCAAGTGCACCGCAGGCTGGGTTTGACCCCTCGATTCCGCACTTGTTCACCTCGGAACCTCCCATCCGCGACAGCCTGGGAACCGAGTCATCGCGCGTGCAAGACGCAACCGTTGACGAATGCCTGCCCTTCCTCCAGGCTCATTTCCAGTCCCAGGAACATGGCTCCTGCAATCCCCCCGGGTTACCCCATCTGGACCGTCGCCGCCATATCAACTTCCTGCATAAGCAGCTGGGCAAGCTGCCTGGCGCCTTCACGTCCGCAGATCCCAGCCGGCCGTGGATCTTCTACTGGTGTCTCGCGGGGCTCACTCTGCTCGGCGAGCATGTCGAGTCGTACCGCCAGAGGCTCATCGACACGGTCCGGCCCATGCAGAACCCTGAGGGCGGCTTCGCGGGCGGCTTCGGCCAGACGTCGCATCTCGCCACCACGTATGCAACAGTCCTGTCGCTAGCCCTAGTCGGCGGAGAGGACGCCTACGAGGTTGTCGACCGCCGGGCCATGTGGAGATGGCTATGCTCCCTCAAGCAGCCCGATGGAGGGTTCCAGATGGCCCTCGGCGGCGAGGAGGATGTCAGGTATGTACCGAGTACTGTAGCACTGCGACTACAATTGGAATGCCGGCTGTCAAGGGCCGCAGCCCCTCCCGTCGTAAACTTGGGACCCTTGATCTCCCCCGTCTTTGATCCTCAGTACCCTTTCCTCACTGACAACGTTGCAGGGGGGCCTACTGCGCGGCCGTCATCGTCTCGCTGCTCAACATACCCCTCGAGCTGTCACAGGACTCACCTGCACGCTCTGCTGGCCACACTGGTCTGTTCACTGGTCTCGCCGATTATGTACGCCGATGTAGGTGATGCACAAGGCCCAAAAGTCGTTCTCGCTCTCTGATCGCTCACCAATAAGGCCAAACGTACGAGGGCGGCGTGTCGGCAAAGCCGGGCATTGAAGCACATGGTGCATATGCCTTTTGCGCCCTCGGATGCCTCTCGATCCTCGATTCTCCACATCGAGCCATTCTGCGGTATGTCTCTGGTCCCCCCTCTGCCCACGATTGTTTTCCACTGAAGTGATGACATGAAAACGTTGCACGCTGACCTCGTCCTGATCGCCCGGTTCTGTAGCCATCTGGACGTTCCACTGCTTATCTCTTGGTTGTCGTCCCGACAGTACGCCCCCGAGGGTGGTTTCTCGGGTCGTACCAACAAACTTGTCGACGGTTGCTATAGTCACTGGGTCGGAGGTTGCTGGCCCCTGATCGAGGCCGCACTCAACGGACCCGGAGGGGAAGCGGCCAACTCTGGTGACCACCCGCTCCCTGCGGCGAAGGATAGCCTCTTCAGCCGCGACGGGCTGATCCGCTACATCCTCTGTTGTTGCCAGGACCAGTCTAAACGGGGTGGTCTGAGAGACAAGCCTAGCAAGTATGAACTTCAACCCTGCATCCAGATTTCTCGATGAGCGCTAAACTCAGCCCAACGAATAGGTACTCGGACGCCTATCATACCTGCTATGTACTCTCTGGCTTGAGTTCGGCGCAGCACAAGTGGGACTTGGTTGCTTCTCGCCCTCACGAGGCAATTGTGGCGGGAGATTCATGGTCTGTGTCACCGTATATGGAAGGTGAACAGATCTTTGACGAGGAGGATCGCATCGCCTCGGTGCATCCCGTCTACGTTATCCCCCAGCATAAAGTGGAGGAGATCCAGAGCTACTTTGCATCCAAGCAAGGGTTTTAATTGCCAAACAGCATCCGTCCCCAGTCCAATTCCAGGAGGTGGAGATCAGTCAAAGTTGGCTGAGAACCTAGAATGCTATGAGAAACGAGAGATGATCGAGTAGGATGATGGATGAATGGCAGAGGTTCTGGGGAGAATTATTGCCACGTGTTGGAGGAGGTTGTTGTCTGTGTATGCTGCTATTCACAGCAAGGGTTGTATGTGTCGAAGTCTTTGATACCAATACATGATGGTATACCAATACATGATCGGATCAACACTTGGCCGTGCAGAAATCCAGATCTACTGACTCGTGGCGATTTAGTCCAGCAGATCAAAGATTGGCTGCCTTCACTGTGGATGGCAGGTGGCCAAAGCACGACATGGCGTCTGCGTCGTCGAGGTAGGACAGACTAGGCTGATGCTCATTCATCTTGAATCAGAGATACTGTACGGAGTACAGCCCAAGCATCCACAACAGGCAGGCAGCCGACTGCATGCGTCAGTGAGCTTCCGAGAGGCTCATAGGTTCCGGACAGCAGAAGAGAACCCCCATACGCATCCACATGTCGACAGCAAGGCCGAATACTGTAGTTAGTTCCCCTCGAGGGCTGGGGAAACAGGACAGGACAATCGCCAATCCATGCTGACCCTCATGGCACCATGTCGTCAACAGACATGACAGAGTGCCAACGCATCGTCTGGAGAAGGCAGGGATCTCGTTCGATATTGAGGTTAACTGGATACCTTCCCGTTCCCTTGTATGCACATGATCCTAGGAGAGGAAGGACCATGACTCCATGCCACACGACCGCAACTGTAGCAGTTGCAGGGTCTGCACATCATCTCGAAGCCAGGGCTGGGGGGGGGGGCATGTTTCTCGGCATCCAAAAGCCAAGGATCGGACCCCTGGAAACCATGAGATACGGTAGATAGCGTAGCGCTTGAACTCTGGTTCTGTTGCATCGTTTTCAGTCACGCAGCTTTCGGCC
>JAAVUK010000679.1:0-18551 GCA_014899095.1 Fusarium buxicola
CACTGTCACTCACTGTCACTCACTGTCACTCCCCAGCCATTCACAATTCGCAGGTGGCGTCTAGCATCGCGGGGTTCCAGGGTCAAGAGCAGGCAGCCCACTGCAACCACGTCAGTACAGTAAGTTATTCATTCATTCATTCATTCTACGGAAGAGTTTCTGATAGGTCTGCGTATCCAATGTTAATTTCAAGACCCGGCATATTCGAGCCTAAAACTTTGGACTGTCTGTGACCCAAGCCAACTCAGCGTCTTCCTCTCTCGCCGGCCGGCAACTTTCTGAGGCTCCCAGGCATTTCATCCTCAGTCGTCTCTTGCACCGCCTCATCTCAAACCTGCCTTGTCTTGTCACGTCTCATCTCCGATCAAGTTGGGCTCTATTCTTGCCACTCACCAGCCTCTTCCAATGTAACAATCCAGCGACACTCGAGAAGCGCCGTCTTGCTGCGTCACCCAACCATCAGCTTGAAACCCAATGGTCAGGCTCGTGAAGGCGCTACCAAGCCATTTCATATGCAAATCAAGTCCGGGTTTCTGATTGGTGAGGCTTCCAGTTCCAGTCCGATCGACTTGCGCCCAAGATGGTGTCGACAAGTCCCTGGCGCACACCGCTTCACGCCACCACATTCTTCCAGGTGCATATTGCACGGTTCGCAGGACAATTACAAAAGCAGCCATGGCTCGGTTACAGATCAAACCCGCTGTTTCAAGTTTTGAGTCACCTAATCGCAGCTACCTCGGTCCAAGCTTCACTTCAGATGAGGTCAAGCAAAGTTCTGGGGTGCAGTAATCACTTCAACGTTTCGACATGTTCCACCGTTACTTCACCAGTGCAGCAACGTCTGCGAAAATCAAGTCAACTCTAAGGAACGGCAAAAATATTCTAGATTGCGTGCTTGTAACAGCCAAGCTCATTGAGCGTGCTAGGGTAAGTCAATCTGTTTACGCCAACGTGCCTCCAACAATCAAGAGTTCCAGCCCTTTCGAGTTCGTGCTTGTGTCAACAGCTCATCTTATCACCGTGCCCCTTCTCGCCCGAGACCACTTCTTATTTGCCACCATGCATCAAGTATCAAGAGTCGAGTGCCTCCTGCGCGGCAGCGATGGCGCGGGCTTCCGACGCCGAGCGAGTCAGACTTTCTCGAACACCAACGAGGCCTTCCATCAGTATATACACTGTCCAGGTTGTCAGCTTCAGACATCATCGCTTCACTGGAGCCACTCACTGATTGGAGCCAAAAACACAAACCCGATGGAGTAGAGTGTCACCGCTTCGCTCGAGCCAACTTCGTCCTCATCGAGCCAGAAGAACGGGTAATAGTTGGTGACGAGATGTCCAAAGGCGGCCCATCCCAGGTAGGCGATCGCAGCGAACATGAGGCCAAATAGATGCATCCCGATTGCCTACATGATCGTCAGCAGTGGCACACGTCAAGTCAAATTGGAACGTACATATGGGCGTCGGATGCTGTTCAGCCAGAAAATCTCAATCACCATGATGGCCGAAGCCAGCGCGTACAGGGCTAGGATGACAAAGGCGCGGAACCATCCTTCGCCAAAGATATCGGTAACTGCATCACGGTCAGTGTTGCGGAATAAATGGAATGATGCCTCGTAGTGTTACATACATGGCGCTTCTGGAGCGAAGGCTGTTCTGCCAGCCCAGATTGAAGTACCATTGGGTGGTGGCCCGGGTGGCTGAGGTTCGCCACTCCCATTATCGTTGTCATGCTGGCGGGTGATGAAAAAGTAGATGACTGAATTCATAAAGGAAAAGACGGCAGTCATGGTGTAGAACATGGTGAAGTAGAACTGCTTTCGAAGGCTGCCCATGTTCCTGGGGAGCGACATGGTTCTGATGAGGAAGCCTTCAAAGCCACCCATGTGGCGATCGTGGTGATGGGGATAGTACAGGTGGGTGAACGTCCACGACTGTAATGGAGAGAATCAGTCTTGGCAGAGAAGGAAAGACATGAGGCAAAAGGACTCACGAAGGTCATGAGAAGGTACAGGAAGACAGAGAAGTAGCCAATATTGGCAAAGTCAAACACGAGCCGCCAGTCGGAAAAGCCAGTCGGCTCGTTGAGCTCGTAATTGAGGACCATGATGCCCGCGGCGGTGGTGACTGCCAGCAACAGACCACGTAGGATGACGAGGATGTTCTGGGGGATGAACCGCCAAGGGGAGTGGCTTGCTCGAAGAAAGGCGGGCTATCACAGTGCTTCGGTCAGTGAACAGAGACTGAAATGTTGGTCCGGGACAACACTCACATGGTCCTGCATAATGGCGTTGGGGCCTGGAAGCCCGTTGGCGCCGTGAAGAAGAGGTTCCGAGTCCATCGTGAGGACTCCACGAAAGAATACGGGGGAGAAGCAGAGTGGCGCTGTTGGAGATGGAATAAAAAGATGCCAACGATAAAGTGATGCTGGAGTCAAGGATGATGATGAAGCCAAGATAGGTAGAGAGCGAGACGCCGAGAGGAGTTGATGAACGAGCAAAGAGAGGTGAGATGAAAGATGTTGAGGAGAAGACAACAAAGAGGATGAGGCACTGCAGCGGTGAAAAGAGCACATCACATCATTGCTGCACGTAGGAAGGGAAGGTGTCACGAGGTCAATACTTGGGGAAGGAAGCCCACTTCAAAGCACCTGGACTTCTCCTCATGCTTTGGCATTCGCGGAAGGCAACCTGAAGAGAAGATGTTGATTGTCACCAATGGTCCGTTGGCTTCGTTGACTTGGTCACTCAGGCTGCATTCGGCTTTCGGACCCCAACGCTTATGAAATGTTCAGCATCATCATTCAGGTCCATCAAGTCATTCGACTCATCGTAATGCTATCCCTATTGTACACACGCATCAAGCGTCAAGATCGAGTACACGATGCAGTAGGTACACAATCCAGTCTATTCCTTCCTTTGGGCGCTGGCATGGCCTTCCCGCTCCATACCCTGGCAGCCGGTGACCTTGCCTGCCACCTCCTCGAATTTTCCGTATCCTGACTGGTGGTTTGGGTCTTGCTGATCTCTCTGCTCTCCGAGCTTCTTCAGCTGGGCCATGCCTGCTGCCTTGTCTTGCTCGCCCGAGGCCTTCCACGCCTGGGAACCAGTGATGACACCGACGGTGGCCTGGAAGATGAGGTGTCAGTCAGTTTGAAGCCACATTGAAGGAGTAAGGTAGGCAGGGGAAGACCAAGTTCGTACCTCTGCGGCACCCTTGGCATATTGGTAGTGGCTACCAACAAGGCCGGGTTGGGAGCCCTGAGGCTGTTGCTGCTGGTGGTTGTTGCTGTTATCGGCCATTTTGGAGTGTTGCAGGGTGTAAGTGCTGGATGTTGTTATCAAGATGGAGTATTTTGATGTTCTCAAGTATAGTAAATAGGAATAAGATCATGCAAAAGCTACCTCATTCAATCACCAGACGGTCCCTTTTAAATGCCCGGCCTCTCACTCGCCGATTGCGCCTATGACATCGATCACATCCTCTTCATGTCGTCATGACATCACCTCTCGTGCTGCTTCCAGGCGTGACATGATACACCCCCGCGTTAGCACACCCACAGCGCCAAGGTCCCTGGAAAGGTGGGGCACATCGGGGCCTTCCGCCAGGTGCAGCACCAGCCACAGTCTGCGCCTCAAACGCCCCAACTGTTCGGCTCCTGCAGTGGCCCGTGCTTCGAGCTCCCATAAGCCACATGTCCCTTTCGCGTTGTCCATTAGCAGAATCACAGAGTTGTACAGTACAGCTCCCATCACCCTCGCTCATTGCCTCGCTCGTTGCTCTGGCTCAATCGCTCTCCAACCGTCGTCATGCTTTCGAGTATCGGAAACCCGCGGCAAGCTGCTGCGCAGCTCATGAACTTTGCGCTGATCCTGTCCACAGCTTTCATGGTCAGTCCCCTGTGATATCGCCCATGATGCGCTTGAACCTGTCCATCTGGTGTCTCTCAGATGAGCTCTACTCCAGGCTTCGACTTGCTAGCTGCAGTTGACCTGACGCATACTAATTTATCCCAGATGTGGAAGGGTCTATCTGTCATCTCCGACTCGCCGTCTCCGATCGTCGTCGTCCTCTCTGGCTCTATGGAGCCCGCTTTCCAGCGCGGCGACCTGCTCTTCCTGTGGAATCGAAACCTACTGCGCGAGACCGGGGTGGGAGAAGTGGTGGTCTACAACGTCAAGGACAAGGATATTCCCATTGTGCACCGAGTCGTGCGCAAGTTTGGTATTGGGTATGGCTCTCATGTACTGATCCAAGATGCAGTGGCTGACAGGAACACGTAGCGCGAAGGCAAAGCTCCTGACGAAAGGAGACAACAACTTATCCGATGATACAGAGCTCTATGCTCCAGGACAGGACTTTCTGGTGCGCAAGGATATCATCGGCAGCGTGGTGGCCTACATGCCGTTTGTTGGGTACGTGACGATCCTCTTGTCAGAGCACCCGTGGCTTAAGACTGTGATGCTTGGAATCATGGGCCTTTTGGTGGTCCTGCAGAGAGAGTAGACGCAAAGAATTGACAAAGTTGTTGAATTGTGTATTCGAGCGTTAGCGACGACAGACTCTTCAAGAGTGGAGGCGAGAAACTGGGGTATTTTTGATACCCACTCGTCTGGCACTGAATATTTCCACAGAGGCAGATATCGGCGATTTCCAAATGGGGAATATGGTGACAGATATGCGTGGTGTGTTGTTGAGCGCTAGCTGCTCGCCAAGCCCTGCACAGACAAATTCACCGCGACGTTGGAGCCTCTGCTAGCTGGCCTGGTCATCTGCTGACATGCCACTTCATTACTGAGAAGCAATCACATAACTTGTTTAGGACAAGGTAGCCAGCAGTGTTGGTGTTGTGCTGGTGTTAGAAGACAAGTTTCAGTGACTCATGTATCTCTTCAGAAGCGCATCCGACCAACGAAGTATGGAGTGATTTCGGGCCAAGAACGCTGTACTGTAGTGTAGCCCTATGGAATCGCCTCCATCCAGACTCGGCGATTTCCTCTTCCAATCCCCCTGGTCCAATTTTAGCCTCGTGTCGATCACTGCCCGAAAGGCATGGGTAAGCAAGAGAGAAGAAAAAAAACTTGCCTGTTTGGTCAGTTTCTTGTTGGTCTTTATTTGCGACTTTGTGTCTAAGGTATTGTACGGAGTACCACTTTGCGGTTCAGCTGCTGCGGGTTCTGTGCTTGGGCCGTTTCAAGTGAAGATCCTTCAAATGAAGGGAGATGGGCAACCAACCTGACTGCAACTCAACCCAAACATGATCTCACAGCCACCGGTTCAAGTGTCCTAATATTAGATGATCAAACTGCTTTCAGTACTGGTTGAATACATTCGCTTGTTACCGCGTATGCACCCAGCGACTCTGAACAAAAGACTCCTTTACCGTTTGATCACCACCTTAAGGATGGATCCACGGATCGAAGGATCCGTTCAAGCTTTGGGCCAATTAAGCGCAAGGACTAACATGGCCGGTTGCTGAAATGGCAAGGTGTAGGGGCAGGGGCAGGGGCAATAGGTATCATCGTCTCGTCCTTCCAAGTTATAATAGAGCGTCTTTTCCCGCCTTTGTTTGCGTCGTGAGAACCGTCTTTGCTCGGATTGTCGTCCATCGTTCGCTTCTTCTCCTCTAGTCATTCGTTACTCTATATCGCTGCGCGTGTTACTTTCATTTACTCCGTTTTACTCCTCACTCGCTATGGCGCCGGAATCATCAACACAGACATACGACGCTCCAGCTCCAGCTCCAGCTCCAGCTCACCCTCTTCCCACGCAGGCATCCTCGAGCATCCCATCTCAGGCTCAGGACTCTCAGCAGCAGCAGCCAGGCTTCCAGCAATACCCTCAATCTTACGGCCAGCCCTTTGCGCCCTACCAGCAGCAGCAGCAGCAGCAGCAATGGACGCCGCCTAGGGTACCGGAGCATAAGGCGTGGATGATGACCAAGCTGTCGCTTCACGCCGCCGATATCGTCTCTTGCATCATCGGTCTGGGCATCAGCATTTCTCTTATCACCACCAGTGAGATAGGAATCGTCGCCCTTGGAGCTTGCCCTCTCGTATGCTCACTGCCCACCCTTTCTGCTCTCAAGCTGCTCTCAAGACTTGACTTGTTCTGACCTCTGCAGCTCGTCGTCGCTCTCGTCTGGGACATTGCCGAGATCCTCACGCGCTGCGCCCGCAAGTTCAAAGCCGGCATTCACCCCGGCGCCCACGTCGCCCTCTCCCTCCTCATCTGGCTCGGCGCCGCTATTGTGGGCGGCCTCGAGAGCACCTTTGCCGCCGTTTTCTCCAGTTATGATAGAAACTGCTACGACAGCCAGGGACGGTCAGTATACAGCTGCGAGAGCGTCTACGACGGTAAATACAAGATTTTCATCGCTCTGGCGGTCTTTACTTGCCTGGTCTGGCTGTGGCACTTTATCCTGTTTGTTGGCGCCTGTATCGACACGTCCAAGAGGAATGCCGCCATGAGAAGGCCGGTTACCATGGTGTTCGGCGGTCCTCCTTACTGGGGTCCTGGGGCCCAGGGCTTCCAACAGATGCCGCAGAATATCCCGTTGCAGAATCAAGCGCCGTCTCCGGGCAGTAGCAACGGCAAGGAGGCGGTGGCGACGACTCAGCCTATGATCGAGCGTTATGCTTGAGTTGGTTATGCTTAGTCGGTCATGCAGTTGATGGAGTGATAGGTGGTCCACTGGCATGGACCCGTAATGGCAATATTTGGTTGAGGAAAATTACATATCGTTACCTTCATGGATAGAAACATTGCGCATTCAATATACCCGAAAGGCGTTGTTAGCATGCGGTTGTCCTGATGCAGAGCATGATATCTGTTTCCGTCCTCAAAACACCTCTTTCATGTTTTCCGTGGAGACATGAGAACTTCAAAGGCTTGCCGCCAGATCTCAGAGTTTTCGGTGGTTTGAGTTTCACTCGGTGTTGGGTCGTCATGAAGTCGCTCGATTGGTGTCAACGTAAAGCGCTGAAGGGGGGTATTTTGAACACAGGCAAGTTCGATTGTCAAAATCCGCGACAATGCTAACATCCATCTTACTATGAACTCTTCTGGTATCTCTACAAAGAAACCAGCTTACAGAATATCCCCCAATGCTTGATCTCAACACGGCTTCATGATGCAGGGATCAGCACGCGCAACAACAGCAAAAGAACCCCATCTCCAACCCGCCTCACACTACCAAAAAGGAAAACATTTAGATATACCCAGGACTCGAACCTGGAGCCTTTGCCACCGGAAAGCAATGCGCTAACCATTGCGCTAGTACACCGCCGAGGTAATTTGTAGAATGATATCTTAGAGAACCACCTTAAGGCTATGGTATGAAGCCCGAATCGCCGCGGTTCAATTTAGACTACATGCATGGCTGGGGCGCGCCGGGCCGTCTTGTTTTCAGGGACATGCGCACAAAAGAAGGAAGGACCACAGGGTGAGCGCTGTAATTCCTGATAAGCAGTAAGGGTTTCGAGAACTTGGACACTGGCAACTAGCCATGGGGAACCATTGAACGAATAACGCACTGCGACCGACACCGATTCCTATAGTGCTTGCTTGTATATCGGAGGCAAGTATGTACTCCCTTAATTTTGGGTCATGAATGGGTTGTTCGTCTGGATCAGATTCTCTGATCTGTGAACCACGATCCGTACATGTTCGCTGAGGGCCGAAACGACTACCCCTTAGCTAGTACGCAAACCCCAAAGGCCCCGTGACTCAAACACCAAGATCTCCACGTGTTTGGTCCAAACTTTGAGCTTCCTACCCGTAGTCCCATGTACTCCCGTTGCTGTTCGTTTTTGGCGTTGTTCCGCCGGCTGTAACGAAGCACCCGAGAATGAAACTGGGCTACCATGGCGACCATTGGTATCCGTGCTGGAGGGCATGGGACGGGTTGAATCCAGCATCAAATCTACTTCTAAATGCTCAGCTCAAGGTCTTACTCTCTAGTATCTCTATAGTATCGGCAGTTCCAAGAGGCGGGCTGGCTCCGCTGGAAAAATGGATTGATGGGCCGCTCCGCCTGTCGTTAACGGGAGGGCAAGTTAGGAAGAATCTGAAAGAAAATCTTGGGACAGCCAGGCGATGTGAAAAGCCTTTGCTTCCGTTTTGCTCCTGAGCCTACGTACCTCTTCTGGCCCTTGGCCTCGTGGATGCTTGGGCCGTCTCCAAAGTACATGTTCTATCCTCAGAGAGGTAAAGAAGCATGTGTAAAGTCGGATATCGAAACATACAATCACTCACTGTCTTTAAGTTGCGGACTGTTTGCATAGTTGCTGCGATATCCAGCGCTTTAGCTATCCAACTCATCGCTTGTGGTAAACCAGTCGCCCAACATCGGTATCCATGTTTGACATGGACGGATGAATCATTGCTTCTGACGACAGCTCCCTTGGATTCACTATTGCTCGCAAAGAACTGGTCTTCCCGTTGCTCTACACCAGTGATTCACCCATCTACTTCCTCTTGGTTATCTTAAATAGACCGGGCAACAGCCATTGAAACTCTCCTCGTGTCATCCTTCTCTCCCTCAGTAGATCATCGCAACTTCACTCGAGAACATTCCTCTCTCATTCCTATCAACACATCGACTCTATTCTCAAGCATCTTGTCCTCTCAGCTGATCTAGCTATCAACTCTCTTCCCAGGCGTTACTGTCCACTTCCACGGGCAAGCGCCTGGGATGACGAAACTCTGGGCCTTCAAGGTCACACGTCCACTCGGCGACGCTGAGATCCAACAGATCAAGGCTAAGAACCCTGATGCAGCAGCGCTTTTCCCAATTCGGGACGGCCATCTGGGATACATTCCTGAGATTGCTGTGAACTTCTCCTCCCCCGGTGCGCTCAATCCTTACATCTGGGTCCAACTTCTTCACTACACGGATACCGGGTTGGCTATCGTCCCCAACACCGCCGCCGGACAGGGAAGATGCATGGTTCCAACAAGCAAAATTCAAATCGGTGCCTGGTATACCGAAGAGAAGAAGATCGTGTCTAATCTGGTGTTGGCCCATCCTGTTGTTCGAGTTTCTGGTACCCATGCCGCTACTCCTCTTCGAAGTTGGCTGGAGAGTTTCTATGGCTCACTTGCTGCCCCCGAGAACCAAAGTGCCATGACCGATTTGGGCATTCCCGACAGAATTTTGGACATGGTCGGGAAACAACAGTAAGCGCCGGACTTTAATCAAGCATTTTCTGGATGGTAAGTAAAATACCCTTGAAGCGCATATCGATGGAGACACGACCCTTTGACATACGAACATATAGGCATGGCATACTGTGGTACTCTAGATGCCTTCCAGACCGGGTTCCCTTCTCTCAAAAGCATCTGGCAGAATGCTCAGTATGTTCGACAAGATAGCCAGCAGAACCCAGCCGTCTTCAGAAAATCAACTGGCTCGTTTTTCTACCTGATCCTTTACTGCGCGGACACTCCCACTGGACCCGAATACGCCGTCTACAGCGGACAATCAGTCGACCCGCGCAAGAGATTGGGCCAGCACGTAGTATGTCTTGGGTCGAATGATTCAAAGGTTGTGGTTCACCACAAGATCGGCCGCAAGATTCTGCGCAAAGGCGGCAGTGTCCGGATGTTTCCCATTACCTTCATCGAAAAAGGAGCCAAGGACTATTCGGTTTTGTGCGCATGGGCGGAGCTGACACTCATCATCTTGTTCGAGTGTTTCAATCCGTACATGCTGTCAATCGAAGCGTATCAGAAGCCTTCTGAACAAACCTCGGAGTCGGAAAACGACACAGGTATCTCAACTGTGAGAGAGGCTTTTCACAAGACTTGGTCTGCGCCGCTGGCCAATCGGGTCCTTGATATTGGAAGAAGAGTCAAGGAATCACGCCCTGCTTTGCAAGCATTCAAACCTAGTGACACGTTCATCGGTTGCAACTGGCCTGTTCCGATTCTAGAACGCTCTTTCGTCGACGCCAATCTTTGGGTTCAGACTACAATCTTGGGAGTGAATCGACAACCCTACATTTACCAGTTCCGTACACATCCGAAGCGGGTTCAAGTAAACCGCCACATCATCATCTTCATTGGAAAGAGAAGCAAGGAGAACTCGACGGTTCCTCGCGCACTCAAACTCCCACTTTCGGCGGCACTATTCCCTTCTGTCAAACAAGGCTCCATTGTCAACGTTGTAATTGAGATCATGGCCGATACCAACGCCAAGCACCCGTTCCCCTACCTGCAACTTCCCTCGGTTGGAGCGTTTGACTGTTGGACCCAGGCATCCAGAATTAGCTTCCGTGTGGAGTTTCTTGATGATGATGGCCAATGGAAGGCCAGGCATCTTATCAATGAGCAGTATATCCCTTTCCAAACTGGTATCAGAGCTCTGAAACCGACCGAGTATGGCCAGCATCGCGAGTTTATCGAATTCCTTGAAGTCGGCTAGGTGCACTGCATGAAGATCCTGGCCACTTTGATGCACTGGAATTGGCAGCCACTGCAGAGCATGCTTACCAAGCGTGTTTTCATACCTTACAACGGTCGAGTTCGCAAGTATGACTTTGATTTCCTGAACCAGCAGATCATTCTTTCCGATCCCGAGCCGATCAACAAACCCATCCCTAGGCTTCTTAGCTTGGACGACACAGCGAGATTGATTGAGCAGAAGTTTGGGTATGATGTTCATATTGGCTACTTGCCTGGGAAGGAGCTCATGTGGAGTCTTGGTCCTGGTAGATTGAGTACATTGAGAGGCACTTGCGACCTCTGCCGAGTAAGTTCGCGTCTACATGCATGGGTTTGGAATAATGATCCGTCATGCTAACCTCTCGGCTCAACAATTAGATTGTTTGTCGCGATCCCAAACTGGGCGGTGAGGGATATATGATTATTGCAAAGCATTGCACCGGCACTCAGACTGTCATTGACACCAAAGAGCACAGAGAACTGTTGCAATGCCGATCCAGCGCCGCCCTTCGGCGGTATTGCACATTCACAGCGGACATTGAGAACAAGCAGAATCTCTACTACGACCTCACGTACCATATTCGTGGCCCATTTCCGCAGAGCGTCATTCCCGCGCCGGCGAACGCGGTTCAGATTCTTGAGCAGCAAGAAGATGGCAACGCTGGTCCGCCAGAGGACGATGCGGTGGCTGACGATGACGAATAAAGCCCCATATTGGAAGACTGGTCTTCCTTGAGGTTGGAACAAGGGAAGTTGAAATGACAGGAGCAGGTCCCATGTCGTATTTATCGGGTTTCCGACTGCTTCACATTGCCGTTTTGAAGAATTGTTGCTGGGTTTGCTGGGTTGTACGCGCAAAGTAGGGCTGGTAGTAGGAGGGTTTTGTATCCGCGAGAGGTTTTTCCCTACCTACGAAAGCTTTTTCTCACTTTTGATACATTTGATTTACTCCTTGAGACAATTCACTTTGGTTGCTAAAGCTATGAGCACAGCATTGACAGACTTTGACGTGCGTGAAATACCATGACGTGTTCTGAGGTTATTGGCCATGTGTTCAAGGAGCCAAGATAACGCGTCAATTGAGTGAAATGATTAAGGCAATATTGTATACCTAGAATGGAGGATACTTCTCCTGAACATGAAGGCTGTAAAGAGTTTGGAAATTTTCTCCTTTTTCTTTTTGATAATTTGGATGTCGGTGCTTAGACATGGTTCGAACTCTGTTCACAATTGACCATGTATTTTCGCCATGCACGACAATTCAAGCACCTAAAGTAATAGATGCAATTTTGTTTTCCTATGTAGTTGTTTCTTTTGTGGTAGGTAGCTTTGAGAAGGTTTCGTTAAGGTATCCTTTCATAGTCCGTTCCACACTGTTATTGCTCCTTCCCAGACTGCTCCTTCCCCAGATCCCATCGATAGTAGACGGACGTAGCACCCATGCATGGAAAGAGCACCCTGAATGCTTGCCACCTCGAACAAGACACGACAAGATACGTCATACACCAGATTTACTAAGGGACGCCATGCTCGGGTGTCTGTTCTGCCATAAACAAGCATCACCATGGACTCCCTCGCGCCGCTTGAGACTGGTGCCCTCGGGCTTTATGCCCACGACGTTCCTGCCTGCGCCCAGATTTGGGCAGATTTTAATCGTGAGCCAATTACAGGCAATGATTCAAGAGACACTGGGCTTACACCGTTGCCAGCTTCCTCCTTCGCTGCCTCCGCCTCCTCCTGTAAGTCCTGCACCGTTCATTCCGTTCATCAGTCAAGCATACTAACAGGTAGGTACTCAGCGAAGAGAAAGACGCCCTTAGGGCAAGAAGAAGAAGAAGAAGAAGAAGAAGAAGAAGAAGACGGAGCTCGGCGTGGCCGCCCCCTCCATGCTTTCCGTCGTGCCCTCTCGTAAGTGCCATTGACATTCACCTCTCCGTCTTCCATTGGGTTGTACCCATCCATACCTACCTTACCTACCGCCTGTCCAACATCGCCATGTAACTTACTATACCTAGTACTGACTCCCATATTCACTAGTACTCGCTCGACATGTAAGTGTCTCCTACCTTGGAACACACGTACATGACCCTGGGCCATCATGAGACAGTAACGAACCTCTCCCCTTTCAAGAAATCTCAGGAGTCGCAACCCCCACAGTTCTCCTCGCCGTTGGAAACTGCAACTTCTCTTCTCTTCTTTCCTGGTCCCATTATCTTGGTTGGGTCACGACTCGATATTTTGGCACTGTTACATCTCGCAGCAGCGAATGCTTTTCTTCGAGACTGAGCCTAGCTCAAGATGCCGGTCGCTTGACACTCAAAGGCTTTGACATCCACAGTCTTTGCACATTGACCTCATCCTCAGCTCCTGTTTATCTGGCCATCTGCACACTGAACTCATCTTTCTCTTCTATTTCCCTAACCATTTACTTCAACACTATCCGCGTCACTGCATAGCAGTCAGGACTAACTCCAGTCGATCTTAGGCCGAAAGGTCCTAGGTGGTGAGGCTGGCGGCAGCAGAGTTGGCGTATCGCCAGAATGTGGCGGCCAGACGAGAGGCCGCGAAGAAGCCCGTGAATAGACGATAGATTTAAACGGAATTAAGACAAACCGATATGAACAGAAATATTGCACGAATGGGTATACTTCAAGCCGTTCAACCGCAACCGCAACCGCAACCAAGACCGCCCGCCCGCCATACCAGAAGCCTATGAGTACCAGAGCCCAACGAATAAAAGTCAAAGAACAACAGTGTGTATCAAACGCGCTGTAACAGAGACGTCCAAGCTAGTAGTCCTACTGAAGCTCGTCATGCTCCTCCCACCGCTTCGTCCCCAGCTTGCGCATCTTCTTGGGGCTCCCGTTGCTAACGGTCACAGGGCGCGCAGTGTCGCCGCTAACACGCATGCGCTCCAGCTTCCGCCCCAAGTTCGATACGCCATCGCCTTTGGATACCTTGGCTACTGGCGCAAAGTCCTCACGCTCTTCGAGGGGCTTCCGCTTGCTGGGGCTGCGAGATGCGAGCTCTCGCTTCAGGACGCCGTTCTCGCGCCGTAGCCTCTCAACCTCCTCCTCGAGATCCTCGATCAGAACATTCTCCTTGTCGCCGTCCGCGTCGTCGGGAGCGAGACCTCGCTCGAGAACCTCAACCTTACGGTCCCAGTGTTCTTCGCTGCGCTCCTGTTCAATGGCCATGGAGTTCTTCCATCGAGCCATTTCGAGGGCGAGGCGCTGTTCGAACTCGATAGCGCAGTCCTCACGAATGGCTGCCTCCAGATCAAGCATGCGGTCCTCCATACTGAGGAGATGAGCCTCGGCGGTTACGCGAGCTTCCGACTGGCGGTCAACCTCCTCGCGCAGCTGATCGGCCTCGTCACTAAGTCGGGCGATTTCCAGCGCGGCAATCTCCATGGTTGCGCGCTCATCGGAGCCCATGGGCGGGGTGTAGTTCCTATACGACCCTGACCCGGGAGGCATGAAAGGGCGGGTATGTGAGTGCGATGGGCTGACGGAACGGTTATGAGCCATCGGAGGCGGGTGGGCGAGGATAGTGGTCGTGATAGACGGGATGCGCGGCACCGTAACCTCACGAGCGAGCGCGCTGTACCGTAGGATTTGAGAGGTGGCGTTGAAGTCGCCCCGAGGATCGGCTGTAACGATCATGATGCCCCTTTGAGGATTCCGTCGAGGAGCCTGAGCGTGAGGAGTGGCGGATGAGGAGGGGAATGAGTTGGAGAAGAGAAGCTCGGTGAGCTTGCACTGTCTGAACGGTACAATGTTGGGCTATGGCATGTTAGTCTTTTCCAAGCCTCACACTGAGATGCAACTCACCTTGCTGGAGCTTGCAGCCTCGCTCTGTGTCTGGAGGCATTGGCCAAGATACATCAAGCTCTCGTTGATCTTACCAGCCTCTGCCAGCGTCGCGCCCGCCGTCTTGGCTTCTCGCGCGCGCTCGCTTCCGGCAAGATCAACAATTGTGAACCTGCTTCCCTCCCATAGCCCAGGTCTCCTGCAGCGGGTCCTCTTCTTGACCTCGAAGCAGAAGAAGCCGTGGCTTCTGCTTGACACGCTGTTGCTTCCTGTGCCAGCGACTTTTCGCTCTTGCAGACCAGTCTCGATAACCGTCAAAGCCTCAACATAGCTGGTGCAAATAATCTTTCGCAGGCCAGCAACAACCTTTCGGTCTGGTGATAGCTCGGTTGACTTGAAAAGCAGTGGACGGCGTCGCATCTCCTTGGTGGCGGCGGACTTGGATGGCGGGGTGAGGAGGTCGTAGATACGGTCATTGTGCACCTCGTACATGGAGACGACAATCGCATACTCTGCTGATGGATCGCACGAAACGTTGATCCCGCTAACGTCGGGAGACTGGGGGAGCGCCGAGGCGCGCGTGGCGTTTCGTCGAGGTGGAGGAGACATGAAGCTATGGTCGCCCTTGAGATCTTGTTTAGCAACATTCTTGACACGGCTAGCGGAAGTGAGAGACATGAAATGTCTGGGCCAAGTCCGCTTGGGCGTGGCATGGCAATTCATTGCACTTGAAGAAGCCTTGAGGCTGCCGAGCGGCTGTCTCTCGCGCTCTATAGAACGATCCTATCGCTCCTTCAAACGCAGAGTTTCATCGGCCTCGCTGACAAGTCGTACACTTTTCGGACTTGGAGGAGCAGAGTCGCTGGGAAATGCACCGGGGAGATCCCCAAGAAGCTTTGAAACCTGACGACCCGAGGCTGGGGACTTGACAAAAGAAAGAATCGAACTTTGGGGTCGTACAAGCATGGGAGTCGCAGCCCGCGAGGGCGCCCTTGATGCGACGGATTCGGCATATGGAGGGTCGAAGAAGTGAGAGGCAATCGTCAAGGTGGACTCGGAAGCGTCAGACGCTTGGATGGAGTCTTGAGCCGCGTAGACAGAGTGCGAGTCGAGCATGTTCTCGCCGATGGAGCGGAAAAGAACATCCATCGTAAGCTGGGTCAGACCGCGCTGCGTCCGGCTGCCCAAGATGGTGTGAGTCTGCGATGGTCAGTCTCGACCTCTCTCTCCAGCGTCAAACCATTTACCTTGCCTGAGCCTGTGACGCCCAAGGTCGCCACAACAGCATCTGTTCCTGCACCTCCCTGAGGGGCCAGCACGCCCTCGACGAACGACACAATCTCGGTGCAGTGGAAGACATCAAGCTGAGTGGCGTCCTCATCAAACACGCGAGTAAAGGCAAACTTTTCGATAGCTCTCCGTCGATCTGTGGGCGGGTTCAGAGTGATGTGCTTCGGATGCGAGTCCTGCTCTGCGGCCTCGACGTCGAGAATGCGCTCTGTATCGCCATTACGCGAGGGCGGCGGACGCAGCCGCAGGTAGACCTCGAAGAGGTTATGCGATGTCTTGCGCGAGGCGTCCATGGTGAAATATTCCGTCTAAAACTTTGTCAAGAACAACAGACAAAGCCAAGATGAGGCGTGCAGTAGAAAGCAGAGACGGGTCAAACTGGGTACATGGATGATGAATCGTTGATAGTGAGGTACTAACGACACTACGGGTGCGTTGCATGTGTTTACCTCGTTCTGAAGTTTAGAGCCCGCTGGCAGGGCAACCGGAGCTAGCTTGCGATAAGATTAGATTAGATAAGATAGGATAAGGGTTCGACATTGAACGTTATCTGACGCGCGGGTATGCACGAGCCGTGGATGCAGCCGCGCCACCAAAGGAAAAAAAGATGGATGTGGAGATGAGGTTTCCTCAGGCCTCATCTTGTGAAGCCTCAGGGACCAGGTTTCAATCTGTCGAATGAGTGGTGTCACTAGAATGGTGCATCGTAAGGTTTAAGCGGATAGATCCAGCAACAGCCTTGAGCGCGCGCTGAAGTGCAAAGCATGCCTTGCTGAGGTCCATTTTTGCGTAAGTTTCCTCGTCAAACTTTTTACTTCAAAGTGCCAAAGTGTCAGAGAGATTGATCAAGCTCCGTGGCAGCCGGGACTTGTGGCAGCATGGGCAGACATAAGAGTCATCCAGATGCAGTCGTAGGTAAGGGGTGTGTGAGCGGAATTATGCAGCCAATAGTCTGTCTCTAGAGCTGCTGATTCCCCGGGAGATGATCCTCATTTGACTCAGAGGCTGAGGAAGAGTCATCTGTAATGTGTTCATATTGGACTGCAGAGGTTCCATTGCAGAAGGTTCACCAGGTGCGCCATTTGCTCCGTCATTATGGGATGTCTAGGACGTCTGTCGTCTGCCCCTTTGTCGTGAAGAGTAATTCCGAGACAGCGATTGGCAGAACAGAAGCAAAGAAGAAAGAAAAAGTTCTCAGAGACACGATCCAGAAGAGGGGCCGCCGTCCACTGGGCAATGGGAATGGCCACCACCCACATGACAAGTTGCACTACGACAAAGTTCTGACTCTAAATCTTACGCTAGAGACTCAGATGACGGCAGTGCCTGTTGGCATCCGTTGAGGAGGGGGAGAGAGAGGGGAGTGAGGGGCTGAAGGGAACAGATTTGGCGATGGACGTGAGCACAAATGGAGAGACTTAGCTGCCCAAAAGACACTGTTGATTCAAACTTAATTGGTACTGGGTTCTGGCCTGATCAGTGTGCTCAGGCCAGAACCTAACTTGAAATGGCGGAAAGAGAAGCTTGTCAACGTTAGAAGCCATGAAACAACCGACTCAAGAGAGGGGTCAAAGGAGTCAAACGTCCATGTTCCGAGTTGTTCATCTCGGCCAATCTTGCCCGGAGCCTCTACGTAACAGCTGGAGAAGTTCCAGGCGCGTAATGACGGGGCGGGGTCTTTTTTATTAGCGTCTTCCTCTGTTGCCCTACCAATATTTTTCTTCTGCTCCGGCTTGCGTTGGCGAGGAGTCAAGACTTGCCTCCTGCGGACTCCAGTAATTAGCTACTTCGTCAAGTCCGGCTGTCGGTTGGGGGGGGGAAATTGAAGGAAAAAAGAGAGTGCCTTCCAGGAGACTCCAAACCGGCACAACAACCCCACCAGTGACCGCCGTGGATCATGGAAGCTCGACAACAGGTTTCTTCAACCGAGGCTTCGTCTCTTGCGATCCGTTCTTTCGGTCCACTCTAGTTCTAGGTCCCCTCGGCTCTCTTTCCTTTCTCTGCAGCTTCTCAACGGCGACTTCTCCAGCTATTCTGGGCCCCCTCGTCTGATGGAAGCTCCTCTTGTTTTCTGGGTCCTCCTGGAACTCAAGAGTCCGGAGGGGCAGCGCGCTTCTACGATGTCCTGGCCACTGACACGGTCGCCTCGTCCGGATAGGCTCCGTCTGAAGCTCCGTATGTACGTAGGAGGGGGCCGAGAGAGACGCACCCCCCTGTTTGTCAGTGGAGTTGCCCGTCACTATGCCCAGGAGAATGCTTGGTTGGAGCGAGAGAATTGAGGGGTCTTTTCTGGCCAAAGATGGAACTCAACGACGCGGCAAGGCGAGATATCAAAGTACCGGCGCATTGGACGTGATCCCACCGTACAGTACATACGTACGTACATGCCGTATGGGGGAACCACTGGAAGATACATGGCCCCATGGTTTCTGCTGGTGAGATGGAACCTCCCTCGTTAACTTAGACGCGGGTCATGAAGCCACTTCATGTAAAGCCACCTCATCTGTGCGAGGTCTCCTCTCCTTGCTTGTGGCCGTCTCGCTTTCATCTCCCTGGAGTTGTGCGACCCGTCTGCCTTCTGCCGTCCCTCCCTGGTCTGTCTGGATTTATCCTCCTTGTCGTGCCCTTGCGCTGGGGTTTGACTGGTCCCCTAATTCTTCGTTTGCTCGCCTCACGGACCAGGAACAGTGGAGGAACATAACCGTGCTGTGAGCCCTAATCCCCAACACCAAGGCATTCAACGACAGCGCAGCACCATCTGCATCGTAGAGCAAAATCGTCGCCTTGCATCGTGGCGAGTGAAACACGATCAGCGGCTGGCGCTCCTCTGAGTCTCGAGACTCGTCCATGGTTGGGCCTCGTCTCCGAAATAACCAGAATAAGCCATCTCGACCTGAGGCTCCAAAAAGCGGTGACGGCGTGCCAGCCATCCCAAAACGGCCTAGGCCCACTCCCCTACAGGACCTGCACTCCCCTACAGGGCCTGCACTCAGCACTCCCCTCCCC
>JAAVUK010000680.1:0-28774 GCA_014899095.1 Fusarium buxicola
ACAGGAGACTGGGAAAGCCAGTGTTGAATCAGCGGCGCACCGCCTCGTAAGGGGTGCTTGGAGAGTCGCTTCGAGAAGAGACTCTGGAAACTCGACAAAGAAGTCGAGACCCAAGCCAGAAAAGCTGGAATTGAGTTGAGATATGAAGGACCAGAGATTGGTGCCACTGTCTCCCGAACATGATCAGATCAGGTGGGTGCCGTTGCCGAGCCGAGGCTGGGCGCTTTGGGGACGGGACCCGTCGGCAAACAACGGCAGGGCTTAGCTTAGCACCGTGAGATTATCCGCGAGTCAACAACCATTGTTATTATTTATTGGGTGGGAAAGCGACAACAAGGCAAAGAGTTTCAGAGAAGCGAGCGGGAGGCCAATTACCGATTACCACGAAAGCCAGGCCGCTTGAGACAACCTGAAGGTTCAAGTAAAAGCTTGGAGGATGAGAGTTGTTACTGTAAGTACAGACATGAACTGGGTCCGGCGTACGCCGGCCAACCTCACTGGCCATGTCATTCGATAACTGGCGTCGGACCGACGCCCTTGAGAAAGACAAGCAAAAACGTGCGATTGATGCTGCGGAGGAAAGTATTTCATCGTCGATCTGGAAACTTGCTGTTAGCCCTCATCCACCAAAACGACGTTTGTGTCGGTGGCTTCTCTGAGTGGTGTTTTGATGTGTCTGAACGAACCCACCACGGAGATGTCCAGAGGCTTGTGCTAAAGCCGCAGACCTTGCACTGTAAGGCTTGGCGCCAAGAGAGGGCAGGCCACTGTGCGCACTACGTACTCCGTACGTGCGACGTTACAGCAGCCCCAGAAAAGGCCGTATTTGGCGAGGCTTGTGGGAGGAAGAGTTGACGTGGCACTGTGTTTTGTGGCGCCCTACAGTGCATTGTACCTAGGTATCCTCAAGTTGCGCCACCTAAAAGGTTCCCAAAGTTCTCCATCCTCCTGCTGCTTCAGCTGTTCAAACAGAAGAACTGCTGAGGTGGCACACGGCACGTCCAAGGTGCGTGTCCATACGGGTCGCTCTGAGCTGAACCAAGTGCTCATCAGAGTTTCAGCACGGCACCTGACATTTGGGGAACCCCTCGGGTGATGGATATTCCATGAGTATCATCAGCCAAGGCTTCGCGGTCGCTCAGCCTTCATTCTCTTCAGGTTGGGTTCTCAAACCTGAACTCCGTACAGTGCGGTTTTAACCACACCACCTTCATCAAAGGAAAGAGCAGCCAGAAACACCGGACCCGCCCCCAGTGCGCCTCGTTTCTCATCTCCCTCCGGGGACCCTGGCTAGCCTGGCTCCCCTGTTCCTTCCTTTCCGCTTTGGCACTGTCTGTTCGCTGCTAATTTCTCCCAAGGCCCTTTCCCCTTTGGGGGTCTCGCCCGTTCGCTGGTGCCGTTGGTTGGCACCTTCCTGGGTCTGCCGTCGGGGCGGTCTCGTTTCCAGGACGGGTCCACGGTACGAGGAAAACATGTACCCAAAGTCTCCCCTAACCAAGTTTACGAGGGGGAATACATCCTCGATGGTGACTTCCTCGTCCCATCCCGTCGTCACTCTCTCCCGTCTTGCTGGGTTACTTCTCGTTCCCACCCGGTCTTCCTTGGCGTTTGGCCCATGGCCCTCGAAATCTCCTTCTCTCAAACTCCCGCTCACCTCATCTTCTTCTCGCCTCCCCGTCCCAAACTTGATCTTCTACATCCACACTTCTTCTCTCGCCCTAGAAACATCTTGAACAGACCTACGCGACTCTCGTTTGCCTCAAACTTTCGGTCGACTAGCCAACCCATTCACCAACCCCTCGACATCATCGACGACTCTACTCTCCCGCGCTTCTCGACTCCTGGCCACACCAAGGACCCCCGCATTATGGTCCAAGTCGAAAGGGCCGAATAACGCCTGCACCTCCTGCAATAAGCCAGCCCTCCCAATCTCCCATTACCCGCTCGACCGATTGCGAGTCGCCCGGAATATACCATATACCTTAGAGACGACGCCCTTATCGCCGCTCCCCCGCAAAATCCCCAGACTTTAGGTCGACGCCCGAACTCGTCTCCCCGCGATCCTCACTGTCACCGAGAACTGCTGAAACTGAAGCCCTGGGTTTCCCCGACTTGGGCATCGTCGGTGCCGTATCCACGCGATCCTCTCTCGTTCGAACTCAATCCCCTGATCGACAGCTCTCGCCAAAGATCCGACCGTTGCCAACGTTATTCACCATGACACAGGCCGTCAAGAGGGCCTGCGATGCCTGCCATCGTCGCAAAGTCAAGTGCGACGGCATCAATCCGTGCCGAAACTGTTCTGCTGCTCAGTTGTCTTGCACCTACAATGCCATTCCCCAGAAGAAGGGCCCCAAGGGCTCCCGCGCCAAGGTCATCAGCGAGCTGCGAGAGACTCAACGCCAGACCAGTCTCTCCGCCAAGGTCCAGAATAGACTGAATGGCCTCGCCTGCCCGTCGAGCGCCAGCCTCAACCCGACTCCTGGTCTTCTGTCGAGCGATCTCATCAAGGACTGCGTCCACTTCTTCTTCGACAACCTCTACCCGCAACTGCCGATACTCGACCGACACCAGATTGAACAGCAGATGTTGTATATGGACCAGGGCCGCGATACTTATTGTCTTATGACATCCCTCTGTGCATTCATCATGCTTCAGCCCGGCATGACCATGCCTGCCAACGATCCCTACAATCTCGACATGAACCCGGGCGCCACCCTCGTCTCCAGCCAGCTGCTTCTTGAAGAGTGCCTGCGTGTCCGCAAGGGCACCGACTATCACGACTCGATCAACCTCAATGTTCTGGCCACCAACTTCTTCATCTTTGGTTGCTATTATGCCATGGAGATGCACGAGAAGGCCTGGTATTACCTTCGTGAAGCCACCACCATGATCCACATGGCTGGCATGAACAAGGAAGAACACTACGCACAGCTGGGAGTTCCCGAGGCCACTCGAAGACGCCGCCTCTTCTGGCTGCTTTTCATTATTGAGAGGGCATACGCCATTCAGCGCCATCGACCTCTGACTCTCCAGGCCACAATCCACCCTCCTTCCATGGGAGATGATCCTACGGACCCCATGGCCCACCAGCTTAACAGCTTCATCACGTTGGTCAACCTCTACAGACCCTTCGATGACGCTTTTGTGACGACCTGGAACAAGGCCCGCCGTCATCTGTCCGCTCAGCATGTTACGGGCCTGCAGAAGCAGCTCCACGACATGGTCCAGTCGTACTTGTGCCGGGACCCCAATCTGACTGACTTGGGGGCCAACCAATTGTGGCTCAGGAACAGCCTGTGGCAGCTGAACAATGGTTCCATTGGCGGCAATGGCGAAGACTCCATGTCTTTCCAGTACCCCATGAACATGTCGCGAGAGCTACGCATGAACATGGTCTCCCAGTTTCCTAACCCGGGAATGGAGCTTCTGGATTCCGGACTTGTATGTACCTGAGCATCCGTGCGCTTGTGTGCGCTGCTAACAAATACGCAGATCGAAAAGTTGTTCGAAACCTGCCTCGCCATGACTGAGGTCCTTGCCATCCTACCACCTTCTCGCGATCCTTTTGCTGTTGGACCCCGTGAGCATCTCAACCAGCTGCTGAGCATCATCGCCATTACCCGGAGTGGAGACTACCGCTTTGTGCCTCTCCTCCTGAGCAAGGTTACCGAGGTTCTCCCACGCATCGCCAGCCCCTTGCTCCAGAATGCTCCAGAGAACGCCAACCTGGCCAACATTGACATCTTCGACGGTTTCGGCAATGCCGGCATGGCCCAGCCCCCGATGCAGATCCCCATGGAGGCCGACTACAACCACAAGTTCTCGACTGATGATTATGAGAAGAAGTATCAGGCTGACATGAGCGGCAACACACCTGAATCTCTGCCCAACTCGAATGCATCGAACGGCACACCCCCTGGCGCCCAGCAAAGCAATGATATGAATCCCGAGTTCGTCAGCTCGCCAAGTTGCATGTCCCCGGGCATAGAGTATTCTCACAACATGAACGGGTTTAACTGTACGCCTATATCGGAGATAGTCATGAGTCCCTTGGGGAATGCGGCACCGCCTAACCCGATGAACTGCATGCCCAGCCAGCAGCAGCACATGGGAAGCCAAGGGGAGGGCATATGTCAGCCTCGAATGAATAACATACCTGCGCCGGGCCTGCACAATCAAAACATGAGTACTGCGGCAATGCCGCCGTCGCAATCCATGAATAGCATGTACAGCATGCGACAACCACCGCAACGACAAAGCAGTTTCCAGATACAAGGCCAGGCTCCCATGACTGGGATTGGGGCGATGCCGAGCGACATGGACTTTGGGGCGATACGATAACACCCTCGTCCTTTGACACCGGCGCCTCATCACCTGACACCAATGCCTGGTCTTGCTCTGGATAATTAACTGACCGTCGCCATACACCCCTTTTTCTTTGTCATCACGCACAATCTGTTTGTGCTACAAGATCACCACGCTTCCTTCTTCGTGTTGACCACTGTATTTCACACAAACATATTCTATTATAGGTGGATTGTCTGCTTTTGGATCGACTTGGGGAATTATATGAATGTTGATAGGGTTGGCGTCACGGAGTTTTCCATTGCTGCCTCTGCAGAATGATTTAGGATAGGAACTCGGGAATTGAGCTATGCTCGCCATGAGATGGGAATGTCAAAGGAATATGGGGGAGTCGAATAGTAGTGGAGTATTAGGAATGGGAATAGAGTTCCCCATAAGGAAAAAGAGCCTGAGTGGTGAGGATAACGTCTTGTTGAATTAGAGATTAGGAGAAATGCAAATCCGTTCACATATCTCGTCGATTCGAAGCGTCTACTGTACATTTTTCAGTGACGCATTCGATGCTTGCACCAGGCCCAGTGCCCTCGTATCATTCTTTGTAGTATCTCATCTTTCTGTGATTGTGGTATCATAAACATCAACGCCAAATCAAATCAACCCAGACCCGAAACAGTCATAACTTCATACTTGATCCGACATCAGCACATCATATCGTTGGGCACGCTGCATCCAACTATCTTCCCCTCCCCGTCACGGACCCAACAGCAAGCACCTCAATCCTCCCCGCATACAGACTCATGAGGTGGCACACGGGGTCCCCCCAAATCACGCCCCTAAGCTGCTCCTCCACGCACGTCACGGCCACGACTCCCTCGTCCAGCCGCTCCCGCACCGTCTTGCGGTCCTTGGGCTCGGCCCTGGGATCCCCTGTGCGCAGAACGACGAGCCGGCCGGCGTTGCTGAGCGTGCAGGGGGGAACTTTCCACTTGGGCTTGCTGGCGCGGGAGGGCGAGGGTGTGGATGGTGGTGCCGACGCGAGGAGTTCGAGGAGGCTCTTGACGTAGGCCTTGTCTGCGCGGACGACGGGGTCGCCTTCGTTGACGAAGCTGAGGAAGAGGCTCTTTCGCAGATTCGGACGGTCGGGTTTCGTGAGTGGAAGAAGACTCACGGGAGGTGCGCCAAAGGTGACGCAGTGGATTCTCTTGAAGCAGCTTGCGAGGATCCTGAGCTCGCTCTCTGCCTGCTTGGTTTCGGCGAGCATGTGCGAATACAGCAGTGCCGCAACTGCGCCGCCTGCAGAATGCCCTGTGATGACGAGGCTGTACCTCGATCGGATTGGATCCTCCCGCAGAAGCTGTCTCAGGCGCGCTGCTATAGGCCTGGCCATCTTCTTGGCGACGGACAAGAAGCCGGCATGGCACAAGTTGCCCGGGTCGTCGAGGAAGTTGACTGGGCTCGCGGGTGTAGTGTTGAGGTTGACTGCCCAGTCCATGAAGCTCGCGGTGCCTCGCACAGCAAAGACGATGGTGTTCATGTCGTCCATGGACACGGACTTGATGCACATGGCTTTTGTGCCCGAGAGCCAGTCGGACGAAACGTGGGCGTCCAACTCGGTGCCCCTGGGTCTTTCGTACACACGCTGGGAATACTGAGCTGCGAGACATAGGAGCGGCCACGTGGGCATGTAGCTGTAAGCTGAGTTAGAATAGGGTTTGCTCTGGACAGACGGTCCGAGACATACAGGGCGAGTGAGGGAAGATCCATAGGAAGCTTCGAGTTGGCATAGAGCTCGACCTTTGAGAAGTAATTGCCAGAAACGACAGACGCAGCAACGTTGCAAGACTGAGGCTTGTCCTTGTGCCTGGTGCGCTTGTTCGACTTGTCAGATTTCTCGAAGCCCTTGTCCTGAGGCGGGGGATAAGAGTTGGAATGACAACTGAAGAGGTCCTTTTCGTTTCCGCAGAGCTTCTCGTGGTCGATGAGGGTCATGACATGATTGAAGCGGCTGTAGACCTGATCATAGAGAGTATTGGTAGAGTGGGCGAGCTGAGTGCAGCCATGCCAGGCCGACAGGCCATCGTCGTAGAGCTGAGTGATGCTGGCGCGTGGGACGACTTCCTTGGCGAGGTTGACCATGGAGCCGGTGAATCTGCCCAGGGGCGTGTGGTACTGCTGGAGGTTCTGCTGCGATTGATGGTGATGCCCTCCGAGATAGTAATGCTGGTTCACAATGACGGGATGATAACCAGCAGTAGGGCCCCACCCGGGGGGCGGGGGAAGATAGCCGGCAGGCTGAAAATGAGGCTGCGACTGACTGGCATGGTGATGGGCGTACGGGAGATTGGACGGAGCAAGCAATTGCGGCTGTGGAGGTGGAGGCGCCGTCGTCACGGGGCGAGGATGGGGATGGGGATGGGGCTGCTGAGCCGGAGGCACCGGCCTCGGAGGCCCGTAGACGTTCGGAGGATCGGTCAGGGAAGGTTTTGGCGGTTTAGACGACTTTGAGCCTTTGGAGCTTGAGCCTTTGGAGCTTGAGCCTTTGGAGCTTGAGCCTTTGGAGCTCTTGCTGGACTTTTTCACCTTGCTGCTCTTGGAGAACCAGCCCATGGCGAGAGTTGTGATGGAGGAGAGGAGGCACTTGGAGCAGATGCCTGTGGTGGAGGTGATAGCATCTCAGTGTAGATTCGACGTCACAAAAGATTCACAGCTACGGTGAACAAAGCAGGCAAGACAAAGAAAGGAAGGAATAAGAAGGGGGGGGGAAAAACCTAGAGACAAGGCTCTCGAGGGATGGCAAAATCATCAACACTCGCACTCGCACATGACCTCCAAGACACAATGGACGATCTTCAACTGCCATCGCCAATGGGATAAGTTATTCTTAGCAACACTACTCTCTCTCCGACGGGGCAGTCAGCGCCCGGTCGATCACTCCCCTGTCTGAACCGTCCCGGCTCCCAGCGAGGCCAACTAAAAAGTGCATGTGGCGCTGGAGCAGCCCCCTACAACACTGCCTCCCCGCGCCATGATTCGTCAACGCCCCAGCGGCTCCAGGACGCCAGCCGGCCAATGGCGCGTCCGCGAGGTGAGGAGATTCCAGGGGACGCGGGTTTAAAAAGAGGGGAAGTGCGCCGCGGATATTGTGGTTGTCTTCGAGGCGAGGCTGGTTCGATGCTCGAGTGAGCGTCTAAGCACCGAGACATTGGCTCTTGATGACGCTCATGATGCCGTAGGTGGCTCGACTGCAAGCCCGTCTCTGCCACGTCCGCCATCGTCTTCAAGTACGGTACTGCGTGTATCCACCTACAAGCTTGCACAGTCAATGCCATGTCCATCTGTAGCTTAGCTTTTGAGTCTGCAAAGACGAAAGAGGTGCCTTGGACCGCCGACAGACTCATCATGACACACATGCAGACTATACCCTTTTCGTCAACCGGTCTAACCTCGTTTCGTATTTGCTTCGACAGCTAACCTTGTCTCGTATCTCTACGCAGCGTCTTTTGCTCAGAAGATGGGATGGGCATGCTGACGAGGTATTGTTCATGTCCCGAGCTTGATGCATTGTCATTGAGCTAAGGCAGTCTGGCATGTTGCAACGAGGGTGTTGTATAAAACCCCGAGATCAGAACCCGTTGACGGGTCTCGATAAATACGCAAGTTCATCAGACAAATCTTGATTCAATTCCTTAGACTCTCAATCATACCTCTTGATCAACTTACACCATGGCCCTCCCATCCACCATGAAAGGCCTCGTCCTCCATGACGACAACTCCATCATGCTCGACACAAACCTCCCTTTTCCCACTCCAACCCTCGGCTCCGTCACAGTCCGCGTCCTCGCCAACCTCGCCAACCCAAACCTCATCCACATGCTCCGCAGCGACCCCGATGCCCATTCCTTCACCCAGCCAAGGCCTCTCATCCCTGGCTCCAACTGCATCGGCCGTGTCGTCGCCCTCGGCCCCGACGCCGTCTCCCTCAAGGTCGGCCAGCTGGTCGTCATCGACGCCTTTGTCAGGGGGCGGGATGACCCGAGTGTCAGCATCCTCTGGACTATGTCTGATGGCCAGACCGAGGAGTCCAAGAGACTGCACAAGCTTGTTTGGCGTGATGGATCGTATGCCGAGTATGTGAGGGCGCCGCTGGAGAATACCTATGCACTTGATGAGGATGCTCTCTGCGGCCCTGCGAGTGAGGGCGGTTTGGGATACTCCATCCAGCATCTTCTTCACATTTTCCCGCACGCTGTTTCTTACGCCGGCCTTCGAAGCATCAACCTACAACCCGGCGAGACTCTTATCGTATCTCCCGCCACAGGCTTATTTTCTGGTGCTACCGTTTCCACCGCTCTCGCCATGGGTGCCACCGTCATAGCCGTCTCGCGCTCCTCGGCTGGTCTCGATAAGCTCAAGGCCAAGTTCCCTTCAGTGCGTACCATCCAGGTGACCAATGATGTCGAGACCGACACTGCCGCCATCACCGCCGCGTCGGGAAAACAACCCCCAGACGCACTCCTGGAGATGTCACCCCCCGCAGCTACCGGCAGCAATATAGTTACTGCGTGCATGATGGCAGTCAGGCCCCATGGACGTATTGTACTGATGGGCGGTCGCGGCGACACCAACATCCCTCTCCCCTGGCCAGTGCTGGTGTACCGTAACCTCACGGTTAAGGGAGGTTTCATGTACGAGCGTGAGGACATTCGAATGTTGATCCGACTGGTCGAGAGAGGACGCCTGAAACTGGGCGAGAAGAATGGCTTTGAGATCAAGGGGTCCTTCACGCTGGAGGAGTGGGAGAAGTGTGCCGATGCTACGGTTGAGCACACGTCTCTTGGTAGCGCTGTGGTTTTGGCCCCTTGAAGTTCCTGTAGACATACAGGGATGCGTTGGCCTCGGAGACCAATGATGTGGATAGGCATGTATCAAATGAATGGGCAGCATTCTGATAAGGACACCCATCGACCTGTTAAACAAATGTACTTCAGAGTGTCAATGAAGTGCTTGCGCTGGTTTAGCCGTGGTGCTTTGCCGTCTGGTCAATGGTGAGCCGTAACTCGAACAACGTCCGACCAAGTCCTTCCGTCATGGATACGCTCGCTGTCAATCGTGTGTTGATCCTGCTGTCATTCATGATATCCGTCATGAAGTCTTCTGACCAGTGATCATCACACGAATCAGGGAACAGTGCCTTCGGGCCCGTCTTTTGCTGAATCCAAAACCTCTCGTAGCCCCCAAGACAGAGCCGTCGTCGTTGGCTCTCCATATGTCGTTGGATCTCGCCTGGGCTGAGAGCTTCATCCTCAAGGTAAAGCTGTGATGCCAGCAAGTCATCGTGCCCAGTCCGTGCTGATTTGATGAAATCATGCATGTTGAATACTCGGCACCACAGTTTCCAAGGAGATGGCTCTTCTCCGTCCAACCTTACTTCCCGATGCATGCCCCATATGATGGCGACATACCCACGCTGCACGACAGACTGTCGTGTTGAACCCGAATAGAAGTAAACAGAGTGAGCGGCGTCAATCGTGAAATGAACAAGGTGGAAGCCGCCAAAGTATCGATCAACTCCCGAATGGGCGCACCTCTTGAACGCCCAGGGCGATGGAATCTGTGTTGCGTGCAAGGTGTACCTGCCAAGGGGTGGGTGACTTCCACCAATGTCCATGGTACATTGGATCTTGCGGGCTGTAACAACAACATACACTGGCCCAGTTGCAGGTCCCTCCTCAAGCTCAGGATTTGTTCCCACCGCATTAATAGGGCTTTGCTGTAGAAGGACACCAACATCAGCCTTGAAAGCCTCATCAAGAGACCGTGTGATGACGATTGTTGACAGATCAGCCAATGCTTCGTTTCCCGGGTGATTGCCGCCGTCAAGTGAAACTCGAACCGCACCGTAGTTTTGCCTGGGGTTGATAGGAATGATTAGTTGGTGGTAGACTCTTCGATAGAGATCAACGGCACCCATGTGTTCGAGTAGGATTGCAGGGCGGACCAGATAATCGTCGTCGTGGGCGAGATCGAGCATGCCGAGCCACAGCTTCCGGTCAAGATAGCCCTCGAGATAAGAATCATAAGCACGCACGGTACAGGGACAGATCCATAGGTTCGTACGTAAAGCTGTGTCAGTGATCTCCATGGGGGCCATGTTTCCCAGAAAGTCGGCCTCATACCGCCGATCCACATTACTAAAGACTCGACGTCCAAGAATGGGTACAGGCACCTTGAAATTTTGGGACGAGGGCGCCAAGCAGCCCGGGGCACGGTCCTGAGGTGTTTTGGTTGAACCAGCTCGCCAGAGGAGAATGGACTGATCTTTGGATTGCCTCACGATGGCTTCTTGCAGACGCAAAAAAGCTTTGTCGCCTTCTCCGTAGAGCATTGGCATGTTGATGCTGAACAAGCCAAGCAGGCAGTATGCAGCATCTTCTTTCCGCGTCGTGACGCGAGATGATGCCCAGCTCATCTTGATAGAGACAGCAAACGAGTCCAGAGTCTGTGGAAGCGTATCCAGCTTGCCGCAGCCCATGCACTTGCCGTCGCGGACTTGCGGGGCAAGGTAGCCTCCAGGACAAGAACACCTCGGCTCATCAAACAGCTGAGGCCGGATGCCGGTTTGCTGGCAGACATGGTCGAGAAGATCGCCGTCTCTTGTGCCGAACCGGATCCAGTCCTTGTCAAAGAAATCAACGTTACGTGGCGCAATCAGCTCTTGTAGGGTCCATCCTCGCGTAAACCAACGGCTGGCGAAGAACGAAGTATCGTTCGGCGCAAGATGGATCTCTCTACCGTGTTGCTCGGCGGCGGGCAGATGCTCGAAGCCCGACTTGAAGTCGCTCAGGTAAGCGTAGCACAGAGCAGATTGTTGATACCACTTGAACATGGAGTTGATGGCTTCGGACAACTCAGCACTGCTAGTCTTGTCGATGCAGCATGTGTCGATCCACACATAGTCGAACCCATCTCGCCGCGCTTGAGCACAACTCTCTTGGACTTTATAGAAGGCGGGTTGGAGGCTCAACTGATCAAGCGGCAGTTCCGTTATGTCCTGGAAAGAGATTTCAACATCTCCCCAGGTATGAGATAGAATGGCGTATGATGGAATATCTGTCTCAGCACCATTGAAGCTTTCGAGTTGGCAAGTGTGCACATTCAAGAGACGCATTTTCTGAGCGACGTCCTCTCAGAGTGTGTGACGTTGAAGTTGAAAAGATGCGAGTGTGAAAGCTGGTCGGATGGGATCGAGTCCAACAAAGTCCTCGGGAGGCTGAGTGAGGCATTCTGTGGGTGACGCTGCATCTGCTCTGCTGACCCTTCTGGCGCGAATCAATTGCTAGGGGCTGCTGACCCCTGCAACCGACTCCATTCCGAGTAATCCGATGATACTGTACGGATACCGCAAGCAATTTTATGGAGATGATAAACGCCTAAAGACTTTAAATTGATGGATGGTGTTGAAGTCAAGCTTTGGCGGTCAACAGCGGGAACGCAGGAGGCATTTGAGATTGCGGCTTAGTCAAGCAGGCAACTAACTCATGACCGCTCACATCATGGAAATTGATTTTTAACCTGCACCTCGAGATATCCAAGAGACGGAACATGAACAATTCATGCACAAGGTAATTAATGATGTTGGGGAACCTGGCACCCCGGTCATCGAGTACCATGCCCGAGCCCTGAATCCGATCGCATTCGATGGATCCACTAAGATTTCAGCATGGGTTCAAGTGTTCAAGGAAGCATATCAAGCGTGTAAGCGTCGTCATGCCTGCTTCTCATCACTATATAATCAGTAGCCCTCCTCTTTGCTTTTATCGAGCTTGCATTGAGCATCGCCAGCGAATAAATCAACATGTCGCAAACCAACGTCGAGATCCAGCAAGCGCCCGAAGTGCCAGTCCCTGCCTCCAACTCCAACGATGAATCCGCATCATCAGAGCCGAAATCGAAAATTTCCTTGGCCAGGATTGCCACGGTCATGGCCTCGCTCTGTGCCTGCGTCTTCCTCGCTGCCCTCGAAATAACAATCGTGTCCACCGCCCTCCCTACCATTGCCGCCCATTTCGCCTCCGACTCTGGCTACACCTGGATCGGTACCTCATTCGTCCTGGCTCACACTGCATCTACCCCGTCATGGGGGAAAATCTCAGATATATGGGGACGCAAACCCATGTTATTAATAGCCAATGTCATCTTCTTTGGAGGTAGCCTCATATGCGCCTTGGTCAACACTTTGCCCGCCTTCATCGCGGGGAGGGCTATCCAGGGGCTCGGCGCTGCAGGCATGCAGACTATGGTGAATATTTGCATCGGCGATATGTTTTCGCAGAGGGATCGAGGTCTTTACTATGGCTTGACGTCTATTGTGTGGGCTGTGGCGTCCGGTGTAGGACCCGTGCTCGGCGGCGCTTTTACAGATCGACTGAGGTGAGTAAGACTATATCGGAGGGTTATTCAGGAGACTAATACCGAAATAGTTGGAGATGGTGTTTCTGGATAAATCGTGAGTATAAGCCTTGTCCATTTCACATCAGTCGCTCACATCAGTCGCTTATTGCCCTCAGTGCCCATTACCGCCGTCGTCTTTGTTCTCCTGGTCTTCACCCTCAAGCTTCCGTCCCCCAACACTCCTGTCTGGGCGGGCCTCAAAGCTATCGACTGGCCCGGTAGTTTCCTCATAATTGGAGGTACCTTGATGCTACTACTAGGTCTTTATCTGGGCGGCGTCTATGAACCTTGGAACTCGGCGCCAGTCGTCTGTCTCATCCTCTTTGGCATCATCACCGGCGCACTATTCATTCTCAATGAGTGGAAGCTGGCCAGGGATCCCGTGATCCCAGTCCATCTTTTCAAGGCCTGGTCCTCGGCCGCGGCATATGCTGTTACGTTTTTCCATGCCTTCGTCTTTATGGGCGTTGCATACTATCTACCGCTCTACTTTCAAGCAGTCCTTTTGGCCAGCCCTCTCCGGTCGGGGCTCTATCTTCTCCCCTTCATCCTTTCAATCAGTGTCACTGCTGCGATTACTGGCGCATACATTCAGCTAACCGGAAAGTATCTTCCGGCTGTCCACGGTGGCTTGGTCATCATGACGCTGGGCATTGGTCTTATGATTGATATGGATATGGACTTGAACTGGAGAAAGCTGATTCCTTTTCAAATCGTTACTGGTATCGGTGTGGGCATGAACTTTGAAGGCCCCTTACTTGCAGTCCAAACGGTCGTGCCACTCAAGGACGTAGCAGCAGCTACCACAGCTATGAGCTTTTTCAGGACCATTGCCACGGCTATCTCTGTTGTCATTGGTGGTGTTCTCTTTCAGAACGAGATGAAGAACAAGAAACAGATGCTTGTTGAAGGTCTTGGCCCCGAGCTTGCTCGGTTGTTTGATGGAGCAACTGCGTCCGCAAGCGTGGATGTGGTAAAGACACTTCCACCTGAGTCGCAACTGATTGTTAGGAAGGCATTCTTTCAATCTCTCGACAAGATGTGGATTATGGTAAGCTCACTCATTGACAGCAATCTTACTCGGCATGGCTGTGCTGACTGTACCTCAGTATACCGCACTCTCGGGCGTCAGCCTATTGCTTGGTTTTTTCATCAAAGCGCAACACCTTAGCAAAGAGCACGAGGTCGCACAGCTGGGAATCAGTGAGAAGAACCGCACATCCAACACAGCAGATGGTGTTGCTGCCTCGACGCAACTTGGAGAGGATCATGAGCTGAGGCGTATCTCCTCTAATCGCAGAGCTGTTCCCTCGAGTGGCTGATAGGTAGGATCAGTCAGAGGTGCTGCTCTGTACATCAACCTGACTAAAGCCGAGGATATTGGTTCTCTCAGTACGGGCATTGCCCTTTTGGACAGTTGCGAATATTCCCCTGCTCTCGGTACAGCTATCGAACGCCACTAGTATAAAAGGATCATGTGCAAATGCACCAAGAGCTCCTTCTGGGCAAATCCGCAGCAGTTAATAGCCCCGTCTAAGCTTGCCACCGTTCTCAATCCAAGTGTAACATACATCCATAGTCATAGAGATCATCTGCTCCTCGCGAGATCCGAGACCATGGCCATTTCGAACTGCATGTGCCAAACGCTACTACAAACTACCGTATGCAGCTTCTAGACTCGGTTCCTCCCGCTGGCCGCTATAATAGTGCGTGATGGAGGCTCCTCAGCTCATGCAGAAACCCTGCTCCATGCATGGTGGCTGGACCCCATTGGTTGCCCATGGCCACCAGTAAGACTGGCTTTGTGACAAGTCGTGATTGTTCTGAGACAGAAGAGAGTCTAGTGTCGAGTGCGTCGTTGATAGTCTCATGGCTCAGCTCGCCACATGGTTTCCCCGCTCGTGAGGATTGCTAAGGTGCGTTGTTGAGGAATGTGATCGTTTCCAGCAACGACATGTACAATACATTGTACACGCACCAGCTCCAGTTTCGTGCTCATATCAACTATATAAGCTGGGTTTCCCATAAGTGAATTACCCTAGATATCAGACAGGCAAGCAATTGGCATTCACCCGCAATATCTTGCCCAAATTTGAACACTCCAAACTTGTATCGGTGCTCTTTGCCAAGACTCAAAATGGCCGCACGCGCTGAATTCCCCGCGATGCCAATTGGTGCCCCTCTGCAGGTTCCTGCGGGTCTACGCGCCGCCTACTCCAAATATCTTTTGGATGGTTTCCTTCGTGAGAAGCGTGCTGATCAGACTGATCATGAAGCCTCTGAGCCCCTGCCTTCTCGAAGCCTTGAACCTCCGCCCGAGGCAGGTAGACTTGAAGATGTTCTGCGTCAGGACTTCTACCCGTTCAAGGGCCGCGTGGCCATTGTTGGAGCTGGTGCTACGGGTCTCTACATTGCCATGATGCTCAAGTACCTGAGGATCCGCAATGTCGACATCTATGAGGCTTCTGACAGAGTTGGCGGACGCTGTTACACTTACGAGTTTCCCAAAGATGAGAGTTGCCCTCATAACTACTATGACATTGGGGCTATGCGAATTCCACAGATTGATGCCATGAAATCGTACGTAACCCTTTAGACCTAGGGAGAGATGCGCATTGCTGACCTATACAGTACCCTGAAGCTCATTCAAAAGCTGGGCCTCGAAGACAAGAAGCTTCCTTATACTCTGGATGCCAAATGCGAGCCTAAGATGCACTGGTACTCTCATGATAAGGAACCCAGGTGAGTCGATGGCTCCTCCATGTGGTATCACGCTAATACGGCGCAGTGGAGCTTTGTTCAAGGAAAAGGTCGAAGCGATTATCAATACTCTTGAGAATAACTTTGACAAAGAGTTCGAAGACCTTATGGAGGGCGACAACGATAATTATTCAACCAGAGCGTGGCTTATGGTTCTCCAAAAGTGAGAGTCAGCGTCATACGCGTTTTATCAGCATCAGTACACTAACGCCATCCGCAAGGTTGTCATACGAGCAGACGGAAGAGGCCGAGAACGCTGAGACGTAGGTTTTTCTCTTCATCTTAGATCTGCAGCTGCTTATCGTTGATAGATCAACTGGCCTGTTTGATCAGGCATTCATTGAATCGCTGTGCGATTACAGCGACTTTCAAGCCGCGCAAGGAAAGCCATGGTGGCGTCTTGATGGTGGCATGTCTGTTGTCACTGATGAGATGAACGAGCGCATCGAGAACCCTCAATGGCCCTACGATAACTCTGGTTCACTCAAGGTAAAGACAGAAACCCCTGTTGTGGCCATGGCCGAGAAGAAGGACGATATGATGGAGGTTACCATCACCGACAAGAACGGCCTGAATGCTCGTACGGAAAAGTACGACATGGTTTTCAACACAACCGCCATGGCCCCTCTTCAGCGGATGGATATTGAGGGCCTTCATCTGCCCGACAAGATCCTGACCGGCATCCGCACTCTGAGTTACGACCGCGCCTGCAAAGTTGCCATCAAGTTCAAGAAGCCATGGTGGAACTCGATGTATCCTGCTCCCAAGCCTGGTGAGAAGCAGGTTATTGGCGGCGTGTCGGGCACCGATCTGCCCGTCAGCAACGTCGTCTACCCTTCATGGAACGACGGTGACGACAAGCCCGCTGTCCTAATGGTTTCGTACAGCTGGGCTCAGGACGCTACCCGCATGGGTGCTATGATTCCTGACTACACCGACAAGGAACCCAATGTGAACGAGCCTCTCGTGACACTCTGCCTCCAGAATCTCGTCAAACTGTGGTCTCAGCAGCCGAATGCCCCAAAGTTTGAAGACCTTCGGGACCTTTACGTTACGCACCACGCATTCGCGTGGTCTCACGATCCATATACAGGTGGTGCTTTTGCACTCTTCGGACCGGGGCAGTTCAAAAACGTCTACCCTGATTTCCAGACCATGTTCTGCCACGGCAAGTTCGCCATGTGCGGCGAGGCTTTGAGCGCTCATCACGCGTGGATCTCGGGCGCTCTTGACAGCGCGTATGCTGCCGTGATGCGATGGCTCAAGTTCAACGACTTGTTCATCCGATATACGGCGCTGAAGTGGTCGTGGTATGGTGGTGGTGATGGAAAACATCCGGAAGATTTCAGTGAGAAGTTGCTCTGCTGGTCTGCTATTTTGAGTGAGCATTCTCGCCCACGCAACGAGAAGCAGAATGGCGACAAGGATGGGGAGGCAGACCGAGGCCGAAAGGATTGAAATGAGAGGTAGATACTCCAGCCAAGGGAAAATCGATTCGCTAAGGAATTTAACCTGTCAGTTTAAAGTCAAGCTTACAACCGAAATAGTCTGAGGCTGGGATGGAAGTCAATGATTGAGAAATGCTATCAAGAAAACCGGAATGCGTGCCAATCCTAGAAGTTCCCTCCCTAATGTGTATTTATCCGAGGATTGAGAGGTAACCGCTGGCTTGAGATGCCTTTTTCAAGATACGAGTGCCATGTCTAGAGCAAGAGTCGAATTGTCACTTACACGATCCACGTTTTACAGTGTCTGTGTGATGTCTCACACTATGACTAACCGCTCTCTGTCCCTCACAATAACGTTATCGGCTGCTCCATCACGTCCTCAGTCTTCATACTTCTCAATAAAAGCCATCCTTGACCCTCAGGACACACAACTCTGCGAATGGCATATTCGGTACAGAAACTAGTTTGCCGTTATCTAACACGCCCTGATCCTCTAGCGTCCTTCTCATGTCCGCTCTGACGCGAGGCACAACACCCGCGATAACCATGGATGGAACAGGATCGTCGAAGCCCTTTCAGGCAAGCAATAATTCATCTGTCCTCGAGAATGCTCCGGTATTAGATGCTCAAGATGAAGGCGGCAGTGACCCAACACAGCCGTTGCTCCATGGTCAAAGAAACCCTGTCACGCCAACTCAAGCTTTGTCGCGCCAAGAGGATACCCTCGATACTGAAACGGCACGTAAGATTCTGAGGAAGATCGATCGAACCATTATTCCTCTTTTGTTTATTACATACATGCTCAATTTTATGGACAAGACTATTCTCTCTAGTGCTGCTGTTTTTGGGCTTCGCGAGGATAATGTAAGCTTGAAAGTTCTCGTGGGCAATGTCGCTGACGATATGACAGAATCTGAGGGGACAGCAGTACAGCTGGGTTGGTAGTATATTTTACGTGGGATATCTTATATGGACGTATCCGACTACTATTCTTGTTGCACGTCTTCCCACCGGAAAGTATCTGACCACCAACACCATGTTCTGGGGATCGGTCGTCACTCTCACGGCCACGTGCCATAGCTTTGGTGGCCTTCTGGTAGTGCGATTTCTGCTCGGCGTTGCGGAGGCGACAATCACACCAGGCTTCATGTTTCTTACTTCAACATGGTATACGCGCGATGAGATGCCAACTCGGGTGGGAATCTGGTTCTCAGGCAATTCGGTGGGTGGCGTGCTCGCGAGTCTGCTCGCCTTTGGAGTTGGTCACATTGAGAACACGGCGATACGTCCCTGGAGATGGATGTATATCATATTGGGTGCGGCGACTTCCCTCTGGGCGATTCCCATGTTCTTTTTCCTCCCAGACGATATCTCGAGCGCCAAGTTTCTCACCTTGGAAGAGAGACAAGTTGCTGCTCAACGAGTAGCCAGCGCGGGCACCGGAACAACCGAGAATACACACTGGAAATGGGTCCAATTTCACGAGTGTCTAGTTGACCCCAAGACCTGGTTCATCGTTGGAATCGAGTTACTTACCCAGGTTCCAAATGGCGGTTCTCAAAGCTTTGCCAACATGGTCGTCGAATCTTTTGGTTTCACAAATCTGCAATCCACACTCATCAACATCCCCTATTCGTTGCTTTCAGCCAGCTTCATTGCGGGAAGCGGCTACTTGGCTGGCCGTTATAGGACGTTGAACTGCGTCTTGATCATCGGGGTCATTATACCCTGCGTCATCGGAAGTGCCATTATCTACAACCGCAGCCAGGTGCCTCAAAATCTGCATCTCATTGCGTACTTCCTCCTCTCGAGCGGATCAGCGGCAATGCCTCTTAACATGGCCCTCGTGCAGTCCAACTATCGTGGAGTTACCAAGAAGATGACCATGACGGCCCTACTATTCCTGACCTACTGCCTTGGAAACATGGCAGGGCCTCATTTCTTCCGAAAATCCGAGGATCCGACGTACGAAACAGCGTTCAAGGCTATCATGGTTTGCTACAGTTTGGCGATCACCTGCGCTTTGGCTTTGAGGGCTTATCTTGATTGGCTCAATGCGGAGCGGACGAGACAGGAGGGCATTTTGGGTAGTGCTGGATCAGGGGGTGTCTTGAGCGACGAACTTGATGAGGTGGTGAACGTCGAGGAGGGAGGTTCTGAGGATTTTACAGACTGGCAAGTTGTCGGCTTCAGATATCGACTATAGCAATGGTCTTGATGGTTATCGTTTGGAAGTGAGGAGCGCGTATGAAGATAGCAGCGAATGCTCCGTCAACCACACTCCGACGCCTAAAATCTAAGATTTTGACCTCTGAATAAGAGTAACGTCCGACAACTTGAATCGGAGTAGAAAGATTAGCGGTCAATCTGAGCGTCTTCTAGGTCTTGTATGATGTCTGGGGTTAACAAATGATCATTAATCGTTAGGTCGTACTGTGGCTCTAATTCGATCTCTTTCGTCAGTTCAGATTCCGAGCGTAAATATTGAGACCGTAAACTTACGCATTGCGTCGCGAAGGTTTTTTGCGGAGTGCATCCAGCCAATGAGCCATGTCACGTGTATGGAAGACTGAGGCAAAAGGCCGGACTCAGGTTTCGCCGAGCCGCGAAGTCGCCCCAGAATCATTTCAAAGACCTAGGCACCTACGTTCAACCTTCGACACGACAAAGTCCAGTTCCTCACCATCTGGACACTTTTCCTTCATTTCTCGTTCTGGACGTATCGAATTTTTGATCGCGTAACGTCAGAAAACATGTCGTGGAGAAATCAGGGAATCACGGGATCCAACAACATTCCCCTTGGCAAGCGCCGCTTTGGGGGTGATGAAGATGAGTTTATCGATGACGGTCCCGACCTGAAGCGTGGACGCGATCCCGAGCCTCGAAGCGAATCCGATGGACCGCGACGACGAAAGAAGCGTAATCGATGGGGTGATGCCTCTGAGAACAAGGCCGCTGGCCTCATGGGACTGCCCACTGCCATCTTGTCCAACATGACGAGCGAGCAGCTGGAGGCTTACACCCTGCATCTGCGGATTGAAGAAATCTCCCAGAAGCTGCGCATCGACGATGTCGTCCCAGCTGATGGCGACCGGTATGTTGACATCCATCCTTGATCACCTCTGTTCATATCTAACGTAGCACAGATCTCCTTCTCCTCCACCGCAGTACGACAACCACGGCCGACGTATCAACACGAGAGAGTACCGCTACCGAAAGCGACTCGAGGACGAACGCCACAAGCTGATCGAAAAGGCCATGAAGATTATTCCTAACTACCACCCGCCACAGGACTATCGGAGGCCTACCAAGACCCAGGAGAAGGTCTACGTGCCTGTTAACGACTACCCGGAGATTAACTTCAGTATGATTGCTAACCCTTTAACCCTACTTACCAATATCTTATCCCCGTTTTCCTTTTGGAGTTTGATCAGACTCACCATCACACCCTCTGGTGTTTTTGAGAGGCCTGGTCCTTCATCGAAATGGACTAACCCTTCACCCGTTCATCTAATCTTGGCGAATCAGTCACTAACACTAGCTCTCTCGTACTAAAGTTGGTTTACTTATCGGACCCCGAGGTAATACTCTAAAGAAGATGGAGGGAGACTCGGGAGCCAAGATCGCCATCCGTGGCAAGGGCTCCGTCAAGGAGGGCAAGGGTCGATCAGATGCCGCGCACGCCAGCAACCAGGAGGAAGACCTGCACTGTCTCATCATGGCCGATACCGAAGAGAAGGTCAACAAGGCCAAGAAGCTCATTCACAATATTATTGAGACTGTGAGTTGACGTTCCTACTTCATACCAATCATCTACTAACGCGTAATAGGCTGCTTCTATCCCTGAAGGCCAGAACGAACTCAAGCGAAACCAGCTCCGAGAACTCGCTGCGCTCAACGGTACTCTCCGAGATGACGAAAACCAGGCTTGCCAGAACTGTGGCAAGATCGGTCACCGCAAGTACGACTGCCCTGAACGACAGAATTTCACTGCTAGCATCATCTGCCGGGTCTGTGGCAACGCAGGCCATATGGCTCGTGATTGTCCCGACCGCCAGCGTGGTGCTAGCTGGCGCAATAACGACGCGGCGGGTGGTCGCCCTGCTGGTCGCGCTGGCAGTGGAGATGCCGTTGATCGCGAGATGGAGGTAAGAGCCTGTCCTTGTTACTCTTCATCATTCTAGTGCTAATAAATCGCAGCAACTCATGCAAGAGCTCGGCGGTGGTTCTTCTGACGGACCTCCTGCGCGCATCGAGGCCGGCCCTGGCAATAACGGAGATGCGAAGCCATGGCAACGTGGCCCTACTGGAGGACCTGCGCCGTGGCGCACTCGCAACCAGGATTCTAACGAAGAAGGAGGATCAGCTCCCTGGGCACGGGATCGTGGCCGCAACCAGGATCAGCACGGCGGCGGCAACGGCGGCGACAGCTACTACGGCCAAGCCTACGGTGGAGCTGCAGCCGGAGCTTCAGCCGGAGCTTCTGGCGCCGCTCCTCCCTGGCAGCAACAGGCTCCTGGAACTCAGGGTGGGTATGGTGGATATCCCGGCTACGGCGGCTATGCTGCTGCCCCTGGAATGGCTGCTCCTCCTGGTCTTGCCTCTGCTCCTGGTGGTGCTCCTCCGCCTCCCCCAGGTGCTCCCCCAGGTCTGGGTGATATCAACGCCTTCATCCAGCAGTACGCCGGAGCGGCTCCCCCTCCTCCACCTCCTTCGGGCGATGCTCCCCCGCCTCCTCCCAGTGACCAGCCTCCTCCACCTCCGCCTCCCGGTGCTTAAATAAGGTCGAGACTAACGGGTCCTTGCTGGGCATGGGGCTCTTTCTGACACAACGTAACGCTCTGGCCAGACCTTTAGGAGAAGTCTCTCGAGTTTATCAGATCGGATCGATGGAAAGGAACGGGTTGAGCGCTTGATTCTAACTAAGAAGTCAACTAACCACTGCAACTGAACGCTGCCCTTTACAACTTCCTAACAGAACGTTATTGACAGGGCCTTTACTGTATTGCAGCTGGTCACATTTCAATCCGCAGAAACGGACTAATCGCGTAGGCAAAATGCACTTGATTTTTATATAATTCTATCCCATTTTTTTAATGTGTGGATTTTGGATCTTTACATTCGATGCTTCTTGTGGTGAATAACTATGTAAATGCCATGTGATAGCGTCAAGTTCCCTGTTTATGTACCATCTTTTATGCAACTCATCCATGCTTGAGACCCCGCATTGCATGGAGCGGCTGGCGTCATTGTACGTACCTCGCCCAAACCGGGGACGGGAGCTTGGGCCATGTGACTGGAACCTGAAGGGAAGCAACACAATCGCCGCCGTCGTAGTTGCCTCGCTACGATAGAGTCCTACGAACTTCATCCCGACGTTTAGGTGTTCTCGAGGAAGGTGCTTAACGGCTTAAAGCGTGGAAGGCGCATTCTTATAGAGTGGCATTCTGCTTTTGGCTGTCTGGCCTTTTGTTTGATGACAAAGCTCATCTGATCCGGATCTCAAGTCAACCATCTCCAGCCTCCGTCTCATCTTCTGGATTCTCTTCCTCTCGTCCTACGTGCCTCATCCGCTTCCTTGTTTCGTTGCTACGCGTCGATTTGCGACCTGACGATGATACTACAGCAATATCCTTTATCTTATTAGTCGTTTCCCCCCGCTGCTTCGTCGGCGCACTGACGTTCACGCGTCTCATACTCTTCTCGGATTCAATCGATCACCCTCATCCTCATCCTAAGTGACTGAATCCGCCCTCGTCATCGAAAAACGATCTAGCCCACCATGAGGTTTCAAAATCCTTTCGCCTTCCGGCCGGGTCCAGTCTCGTTTTGGACCACCGTCATCTACCTCGCCCTGGTTATTCCTCTCATCTACGTCCACGAGACTGTTCCCCCGGCTCCAGCGGATCGCTCACTGTACCGTGGCCTCAACTTGACTGAGGCGTGGCTGGATTTGCAGACGATAAGCCGCGCGTACCATCCATACAACAGCCACGAGAATGATCGAGTACGCGAGTTTCTCATCAAGCGTACCAAAGAGATCCTGGATCGCAACGACATGCCATATACCACTGAAACGATCGGTGGTGTAGACTGGCACTTGAGGTCGGTGCTCTCAGTCACGTATTTTGAAATGCTAAAACTGACATCTGAAAGGGCTGCTTCTCTCTGGAATCAGGTTTCGAAACTCACTCCCAGTGATGAAGTCATCCAGTCGCGGCCTCGTGGCGCGACAGCTTTCGACGATAAAACGTCGAATGTGACCTGGACATACAACACAGCCAGGCGCACCGGTAGTAACATATCCAAGGGGACTTGGTTGGGACAGTACTTCGAAGGAAACAACTACTATGTTTACATCCACGGCAAGGATGACCCCAAGGGCGATTGGTGGCGCTCTGAATCGACCTACAAGAAGTTCCGCGGCGAAGGTGGTGTTCTGGTCAATTGCCATTTTGACTCGTGAGTTGCCATCTTCCATGTTCCTGCTTCTTTCTCACGTTACTGTAGTGTTTCCACCGGTTACGGGGCTACCGATGACGGCATGTCCTGTGTGTCGATGCTCCAGCTGCTGAGCTACTTCACGTCCCAAGGCCGTCAACCCAGGAATGGTATCGTTTTGCTCTTCAACAATGCCGAGGAGGATGGTTTACTTGGTGCCCGAGCCTTTGGCTACAGTCCCTTGCTGCAGTTCACCCATACATTTGTCAACCTTGAAGGTGCCGGAGCTGGAGGCCGTGCCCTCCTATTCCGAACAACTGACTTGCAAGCCGCCAAGGTGTACTCAAAGAGCCCTCATCCTCTCGGATCTGTTGTTGCTGCCAATGCCTTTGAGAGAGGCGTCATCAAGAGCGCGACCGATTACGAGATTTTTGCAGACGTTTATGGACAACGCGGGCTGGACATTGCCTTTTATGCGCCTCGTGCTCGCTACCATACGAACCAGGACGATACTCGCCACACCTCTGTTAACAGCATTTGGCACATGCTCTCGGCGGCCCTCGCATCGACCGAGAAGCTATCGCAAACAACCGGCACCATCTTCCACGGCGATCGATCAGATGGCAATTCTGAACTGGTGCAGAATGGAAAGCAAGCTGATGGTGTTTGGTTCGATATATTCGGCGCTGCCTGGGCTGTATTTGCGCTTAGAGGGCTGTTTGCATGGTCACTAACCCTGCTTGTCGCCACACCCTTGATTCTTTTTGCCATCACTTATGTGCTGATTCGCAAAGACAAGTACTACTTCTTCGCAAGAGACATCAAGATGCACCACGACATTAATGATGATCCGGTCGTGTTGGGTGGATGGAAGGGCTTCTTGCGCTTCCCAATTGCGATCATCTTTGCTGGAGCGCTAACTATTGCATCCACGTTTGTCCTTGCCAAGTTCAACCCGCTCATCATCTACAGCAGTGGCTACGCGGTGTAAGTATATCACCCATGTCAAGCTCGGGCATGATCTGACACATTACAGGTGGTCTATGACTCTCTCGCTCTTCTATTTCTCGCTGTGGCTCATCATGCGCGGGTCCAATTTTGCTCGCCCAAGCGCTCTTCACCGCGGATATGTCCTCATCTGGCTTTTTGCCCTCGGCTGGGTCATACAGGTGATGGGCGCTGTGGCAGAGGATCGCATGCACATTGGCGCCCTTTATGCTACCGTATTTCTTCAGTCTGCCATCTTTTTGGCTTTGCTCATCTCTCTATTGGAGCAATTCGCCCTCCTTGGAAAACATGACTTTGCTCTACAGCTACACGATACCCATCAGGCACGCGACGTCTCGAGTCACGACAATGACCAAGAGTCGAGAGTTCAGACAGAGAGCGAAGCGGCTCAGCCTGAAGATGACGCGGGAGGATCCGAGGATGCCACCGAGACAACGCCGCTTAGAGCCGGCGAATCAGGTTACGGATCCGGTACTCAGACCTCGTTTGCCAACACGTACCGTCGTTCTGCTGCCGAGAATTCGCCTTCCCCGCCTAGAATGCGAAGATATCAGCCTTTCGAACACGAGCAGACGTGGTCCGGACGTCTCCCTTCTTGGACCTGGATTATCCAATTCCTCCTCTTGGCTCCCGTGCCTGTCATTCTGTTCGGAAACATTGGGCTGGTCGCGATGGCTGCTCTGCAAATGACTGGTACCGACGGTGGCAGTCTCATAGTGCCGGTCCTTTCCTTGGGTATACTGAGCATCTTCTTGTTGCTCCCACTCACGCCTTTTATCCACCGTGTCACGCATCACATTCCGGTATTCCTCTTCTTCGTCTTTGTCGGTACATTCATCTACAACCTGGTTGCCTTTCCGTTTTCAGACAGCCACCGTTTCAAGTTTTACTTCCAACAAGTTATCGACCTTGATAATAAGACCGATACTGTTTCCATTCTGGGGCTCGAGAAGTTTTCACGTTCCGTGATTGAATCATTGCCGAGTGCTGCTGGCCAGGACATCAAGTGTCAGCCAGCTACTGGCCGAGACCTAATGGACTGCCAATACGACTCCTCGGCTCTATCCCCTCACTTGGTTGAGGGCAAGTCCCCAGCACAGTTGATCTCTGTCGAGACTGTGGACGGCACTGATGCGTCGAAAGCACGACTCCGAATCGACGCCCTCGACTCGAGACTTTGCTACCTTCACACGTCACGGCCGATCTACGGGTTTGCTGTTGATGGCGGAGCTGCGAGAGATGCTCGTTTCGGCAAGTTCCCTTCTGAGGGATTCAAGACGATCCAACTTTGGCGACGTGATCGGGATCGGCATTGGACCTTGAACCTTTATCTCGATGAGAACGCCAGCCGCGCTGGAGAATCCACGTCTGGTGAAGGCCGCAGCAAGCAACTAGGAGACGGAGAACTAAGGATGCGATCAGAGGAAGGGTCCGGACGAGTCCAAGCGGCGGATCCTTTGGAAGTGACGGTCAGCTGCGCTTGGAGCGATGCGAACAAGCCTGGCACTATCCCAGCTCTTGATGAGCTTCTTAAGTACATGCCCACCTGGGCGGCCGTTACTAAGAAGAATGTTGGGCTGGTAGAAGTACGCAAGACTCACAAAGTGTAAGGACATCAGCAGGGACTGGTTCAGTGCATCCTCGGAGTGATTTGAGAGTGTTTGTCTTTTGCGAGGGTTGGTATTAGCCACGCTTCTGGAGTTTGAGTTTGGGTGTGATTGCATTGGTTCGGCCTTCAGTTGATTAATGATGGAAGAGTAGCAAAGTGTGCCAAAGACAAGACTAGCCGTTGTCGCCAATACCTTGAGGACTCGGCCCAACTGCCATGGAATAGCAAACTCATGGTGGCAAGTTCCTAGATTCTGCATCTCGGCCAAGGATAGAATGCGGTGGTACCAAGTCCAGAAATCTTGCACGGATACCTAAAGTTCTCAATAAAACAAGTGTGCTCAGCCTGATTCGACTTGGCTCCCGGGTAGCTCGGAATGAGTTTATCCTGCGTGATCCACTGTCCTTGAACATCCATCTACCTTAGCTTCACAACATGACATCGTCACAACATGACATTGAAGTCACCCGAGTGATTGAAACATGCCAAAATGGTCCCTGAGATCTGGCTGCCATCGGGGAGACCCAACTACGGCAAAAAGAATGCTCTCATCTACTACGTTTGCGGCAACCCTGGCCTCATTGAATACTACACCGACTTCCTGAAGGTCCTACGGGGCCTCCTGGACAAGATTGAGCTGGACACGGCATACGACATATACGGGAGGAATCTCCTCGGCTTCAGTGACGATGAAGATGAGCCTTTTGGCCCAGGCAACGAGCTGTGTGATCTCAATGGCCAGATCGAGGGCATCTACGACGACGTCGCCTCCAAGCGTGTTGGCCTGGGCACGCATGGCGGGAAACCCTACGACTTTGTGATCCTAATGGGCCATTCTGTTGGCAGTTACATCAGTGTCGAGATCCTTCACAGACACATGGCATCTCCTGATCGAGCACCGCATCTCAACCTTCAACATGGCTTCCTCCTCTTTCCGACGCTGACACACATCGCCCGCTCCCCAAGCGGTCTCGTCTTCACGGCCCTGCGTCGCGCCGTGCCCTTCCTCGACACTACCACGCACTTGATGGCGCGGCTAATCACCAGCCTTTTAACCCTGGCGAGCCTCACGTGGGCGGTGCGCCGCGCGATGGGCTTCACGCCCCTAACGGCAGCCGTAACAGCTCGCTGGCTCAAGAGCAGAGACGGCGTGCGACAGGCGGTGCATCTGGGCTTGTCCGAGCTGGAGACGATATGCGAGGAGAAATGGAGCGAGGAGCTGTGGGCTGCTAGCCAGGGGTCCAAGGGCCATGTGCCGCGGTTCTTTGCCTTCTATGCGAGGACGGATCATTGGGTTGACGATGGTGAGAGGGATGGATTTATTGACAGGCGGAGGGGAGGGGTGACGAGGATTGAGGTTGACGAGGGGGATATTCCGCATGCGTTTTGCACGAGAGAGGGTAAGATAAGTTGTTCTTTGCGCCAGTTGACGAGTTGTGCTGATTATCTTGTCAGATGCGAGTCTGGAGGTTGCGAGGAGGGTTTGTGGGTGGGTTGAGGAGATTCAACGTCTCAACAATCAAGAGGCAGGGAGTTGAAGGATAACGTTACAAGACGTCGGTATAGACATGGAAACTGGCTTTATGGCTACGGGCGTGGCTACGGGCATGGCTCATGTTGGATCTATACTACAGTTTCATACCTCTTAGTAGTTGACTTGGAACATATCACAGAGTTTCTCGACTGAATCCCCTCTCACAGGTTCTCGACATCTTGGTTGCCATGGGAAATAAGAATTGCAACTACTTACAGGGGCAACACGTCCATCTCGCTACAGACATTGGGTGACATCGCTTGCTAGTCAGCCATTGGAGACGCGACCCCGCACGTGAAGTGAAACATCAAACGTCATTATGGTGATGCCGAGCAGAGAATACGGGATGCAGTCAGTCAACAACTGGCGAGACAAACTCCTGAGATTCAGAAACCATCAAAACACGGAGAAGAGCATTCTCAGCCCAAAAGAACAACATATCAACCAGTCACCGTGGCGACCCAGCCCCCCATTGACATGACTGGCTGAGAGTAGAGCGTTTGTTCCTCCATGCCAGCTTTCTCAAACTCTACGAGGGACCAGTCACGTTAACCAGCTTCTAATTCCGGCACTCTTGGCGCACTTCTAGAAATCGCCATGGCCAAGGAATAAAACCCGATGGCCGGGCTTAGCGTTAGGCGTTGGACGGCGTTGATTTGACGGCTTTGACAGCCACACGGCGTCACCTAGCGTCAGTACAGTTTAGCTCTCGGCCGAGGTGTGGGTGTGTGTGAGTGAAATCTGGGGGGACAGAAGCTTACGACGACGGTTTTGGTTAATGGGCGTACTATCACTTGAACTCAACGGTTGTCGAACGAGAGAAGCACTTGAACTTGAAGACACAGGATGTAAGCGTCACTTGTGTATTACCAACGACTTTTTTGGTCTAGAGACCATTACTATTAACCCGTAGTTTCTTTACCAGTCCTAATTACACATCCAATCCCATTGGGATTTTCTCTTCCAAACAGTCTCATGAACCGTACAGTAGCTAGCTAGCTTGACACATTGCACAGCCCATGAACATCGAATCGTAACACGGCCCATCTCCGGCGTATGACAGCGAGAGCTGGTTCATTTCCAGGAGTGGCGTTCATAACAGCTCCCAAGCTTTGAAGGCTTACAGAGCAAGGGCAGCGAGGGCGACCATGGCGAGAGCACCGACGCCCTTGAGGCCAGCGGCGCCGCTAACCTCGACGGTCGTGGGGCTGGGGG
>JAAVUK010000686.1:0-17194 GCA_014899095.1 Fusarium buxicola
CGTTTGGACGTGCTGCTTAGCGGACGGCGGGAGGGAGGGGGTTTGATGGTTGCTAGAGAAGATGGGACGTGGGCCGTTGGTGGAGCCGTGTCTTGCTTGTTGTTTTCTTCCTCGGGTGTTGAGGGGACGAGGATGTCGTCCGAGGTAGGGAACTGGGTTGAATGGGCGATGTCGCTTTTGAGCTGAGCCTCGACTTGTTGGGAGACGCTCATGCTTGGTGTGGGTGTTGAGTTTTTATCCTTGGAGAGACGTTGTGATGAATTGCCAAAGAGGTTGACTTGTCCGCTCTCGCTTTGGTCGTCCGCAGTAACTTGAGATTGAGAGGCGCCGTCTCCCGAGTCGTTCTCTTTGAACATGGCGTGTCGCAGATTCCAGAGCAGCTGACCGACAACAGCTGGAGGAATGTAGACATAACGACCAATGTCGCTCTCGACCCAGCCTTCCTCACGCATGTCGTCGCCCTCGACGGGGTTGTTGAGCTCATATACTTGAGTTAGATGGTAGCGCCAGGCTGGACCCTCAGTCACACGGCCGGCGTCTGCACAAGCAAGGAACCTTAGGAGCTCCCCGTCAAAAAGCCAGAAACGGACGACTTGTGCAGGGATCTTGAAGGGGAGTACAAGGTCAACCTGGAAACCCTGCATGATATCCTCGACGGTGTCTTGGGAGAGAGGGAGGAGAATATCGGTGCGAGCGGATGCGGGAGGAAGGGCTTGGAGAGCTGCCAGCGGCACACGCTGAGATTCAAGGGGCTGGGTCTGGGTCAGCGGATGAGGGTGATGGATAGGTTTGCGAAGGCGCTTTGCAGGGCGACGCGAAGGTTTGGCTGTTGATGAGGGCGGTGGAAGCGTGGTCGGTCCTGAGCTTAGAGGAGGGAGTACGGGTGACGATGTCGGTGCTTGAGGACGCGAACTAGAAGATTCGCCAGACGAGATCTCAGCGAGAGCTTTCCGTGCGGCGCCGGCGCCAGCGCCAAAGCCAGAGGGACCTGCAAGAGTGGACCTCTTGGCCGCTTCTTCCTCCGACGAAGCTATCTCGCTCAACACGAACTGAGTTTCAGCCCCAGCAACGAAGGTGTTCTCGTCATCCTCATCAAAGTCCTCATCATCCTCGTCCTCCGAGTCAGGGATCTCAAGAACCACTTTCTTCTTCCCATGACCCGGAGATACTAGCTTCATTTTCATTTTCATCTTTGGCGTAGGACTATCAGTTTTGGCCTTGTTCTGACTTCCACCCAGCTCAGTGCTCTCACCTCTCTGCCTGAGCTTTGTGGGTGTCTCCATCTCATCTAGCGCCGAGGAAGTGTCAAACGGCTCGAGGCTCCCCTTTGGAGTTTTAGGAGTTTTGTTGGGGGAGTCCACAGGCAATTCTCGCAGTGGCGTACGGCCAGCCGAGCCCCAGCTCTCAGTAGCATACGAGTCTTGGATGATTCGTTCGTGGCGCCGGGGCGTTGTTGATGTACGAGGCTTTCCGGTCAGTTCTTTGAGCGGCGACCCGACGGCCGGCGAGGATGTCTTTCCCTTGACTGGAGAAGGATCTGCCTGATTAGGCAGGCCGTAGCGATCCAGCATCAGACTGGCCGGCGTGGACACGCTCGGCGGCGCAGATAGTTGGCTCGAAGAAGGAACCTCGACTGACTTGGCACGTTTTCGGGATGTTTGCTTCTGTGGTGTCTGTAAGACAATAGACTCCTCGCGGTGGGCAGCAGGGTCTTCTGGCTGCTGCGGTGACTGTAACACAGGTGGCAGCCGTCGTTTCTTCACAGGAGAGATAGTCTTCTGCCGTCGAAGTCGCCGTGGACTCGGACTTGTGGGATCGCCGAGCCACTGTTGGAATTCATCATCCTCGCCTTCGTCTTCCGAGTCCTTGATATAATGGGCGTTGGCCATGTCGCGACCGAGAAACTGGGTCAAGGTTTGTGTATGGTAGCTCGAGCTGGGTGCATCTCCTGCCGTCTTACGCCGGTTCGATTTCTTCCCTTTCTTTGGCTTGGACTCTTTGTCCGTGTCGTCGCCCAACGTTCGTCGTCGTTTCGCCCTCTCGTTCTTGGTAGATGCCTTCTTAGAGGCCGCCCTTCGTTTCCTCCCGGTCGAAACAGGCTCTTGGTCCTCGTCCTCATCCTTCTGCTCGTGGTCTTCAACATGATCCGGAGCCGGTTGATTTTCCTCGTCCTCAATTTCGTCCTTGTCTTTTTCAGAACCCATTTCATCCTCTTCACTGTCGCTCAGCACTATGGGGTCTTGCTCGCCCTCAAAGCTCGACACAAAGTCAATCTGCGTCAGCGTCTGCTGTCGTAACGATCTGGCGCTCGTCTCGACCTGCTTCCTGCGATTCTGCTTGCCGTATGTCCGTACAATTCTCCTGCGCGGCGGAAACTGGGCCTGCTGCTTTGCGGGTGTCGAGTGATAGACGCGGCTCGGCGGCGGGACACCGCCTGAGCGGGTTTTTGGCGTCATTGTCGTCGGCTTGAGATCGATCAACAAACTTGACGTATTTTATGAACTCTCGATTCAAATTTAGTAGCATCTGAGAGCCGACATTTTGTTTGAGGTTGAGAGAAACGTCAAAGGCCGGCCGGGGAGTCGATGATGAAGTGGAGCTCCGGCGCCCAAGGGCGTAAAGTGGCGTGCCTTCCGTGGACGTGGGCTGCCGCGACGCGTCGCGTAAAGTGGCAGGCGGCCCGAACGCGTCTTCATTGCCGGAGTCTACCTACCCAGGATAGCATATTCTATTATTAGGTAGCGCACGTATAGATACGGGACGAAAGAATATTACTCATCACACAAGAGGTTCGGTTCACCAAGTCGAGATTCTCCCAATCTAAGAATTCATGGTCAAAAATAGATATATCGACATGTACTAAAAGCTCATCCGCCAGACGCCGAACGCCAGACGCGTCTCCTATATATATACCATGGCACACGCCTCTTGGGTTTCCTACGGCTGATCAAGCAGGGCTAGTATAGTGTTACTGGTACAACAGATTCATCTGATCATATCCTCCATCCGCTCCCTCGCCCCTGCTCGACTCCAATATCAACTCAACCGCATCATCGGAAAGCAGCCTTGACATCAGCCCGAGCCCACTCGAAAGAGACATCTCCACCGTACACGTTCGTCGTTACTTCACCAATCCTCCTCTCTACGTCCTCGTAGAACCCTTCACACTCTGCCAACACCTTGGATACCAATCCTCGGCTCAGCGCTGGGTCATCCGCGTCGCCAAAGTGCTTCTCAACACGCTTGCGCAACGCCTCGATACCCTTGCGGATTTCCTTGGAGTCGTAGTTACCCAGCACCTTGTTGAAGACCGCCTTGCTGTTGGACGGCTGCGCGGCGATCATTGAGGGCGACTTTCCTGTCTGGAGCTGCGCTTCCATGTTCTCGAGGTGCTCCAGCACCTTGCCGAGAGGTCGTCGCATCACCGCGTTGAGATAAAGGTTCATGTGCTCGTGATACGTCGCGTTTGCCTGCTCCTTCCACTCCTCGAGCACGTCCAATCCCCGAGTGTCCGTCTCTTCCGTGAAGTGGTTCATGTTCTCAATGAGGAGGATGTGGAAGTTGAGGGCCTCCTTGCCTTCAGGGTCTGCAGAGCCGCTCGTCACGCTGACTGCAGGGTTCTCCCGGGCAATGACCATGAGTGAGTCAAACATGGTCTTGAGCAATCGGTCGTACTCGCGGTCAATAGTGCCCCGAGATGCAAGGTTGGCATCAACGCCCGCAAGCATATTCTCGACAGCGGCTGAGAACGCGGGAAAGATGCGGATGAACGAGATGACACCCTTTCGCTTGCTGATCTTGACCTTGGTCTCCTCGATGGCTCGGATCTGCTCGTCGACAAACTTCTTAAATCGCACTTCCAGATGCCCATGGAGCTTCTGCAAGAGGGTGTTAAGATACTCTTGGTTGGACTGGCTAACCTCAGCCATTTTCTTCTCCAGAGTCGCGAGGACTCCCACACCTTGTCTAAATATCTGTTAGATCTTGACGAGCGACGAGGGGCGAAATCTCAACTTACAGAGGATCCTGTCCGACAACCCACTCCATAAGCCGCAACAACTCGGACTCCAAGAACACAAAGACAACCTCCATTGAGCGTAAGATACGCCTAGCCAGCTCTCGGTCAGGCTCCATCAGCCGAGGCCGCTTCAGGTCGCCTCCACGGCGGTCTCGGGGTGCCCTGGCGGCGACAGCGTCTGGGAAGTCGATCTGTTCGAGCGTTGTTGCGTGGAAGAAGTCGACAATGAAGTTTTGCTCCATCTGCATCAAAGGGAGCAGATCGTCAAGAACTCCTGCAAAAACCTCGCATGGCAAGTCCCTGCCCTCACCCGCGCTCTTGTCTGCCTTTGGCTTGTTACCGCCTTCTTCCCGCTGTGACCGGAGGGCACGAGCAAGCGTCTGACTTCGTTTTACCGTCAACTTCCTTGCGGTTGTTGCGACGCCTCCTTCCTGATGCTTCTCGACCGGAGTCGAGAACAACAATTCAGTCTCCTCTCCAGTCAGCTTCCTGGCATTCTTACGCCAAACCGCAACCACAGCCTGGAACTCAACCCGATACACCGGCTGGCTCTTGTCCTGGTAAATCTGGATGGCGCGGTTCCATTGGTTGATATCCATATCGCGCGCATACAGCATCAAGGGGCTGTACTTCCACAAGATGTCTCGGCCGAGATCATGATGCGTCGAGTCCACCTTTCGAGACAAAGCTCCTTCCATAGCTAGCTTGGTCTCTGTGAAGGCTTCATCGAACTGCCGTGACATAAAGTCGACAAATCTGTGCATAAACGACGCACTCTCTTGATCGTAAATCTGCTTCTTCTCCTGAACAATCCGCATCTGCTTGAAGTCAGGGTTCAGACCATGGGCATGATCCAACTCCCCAGTCACATCTAACTTGTCGGGATCAGCGCCGCTGCGAGTAGGGTCAATCTTGATCATAGCCTTGTAAAGTGTGACCAGAGAGTTTTCAACATCCCCCAGACCACGAATGTTATCCAAAGGAGCCAGTCTCAGTACCTCAAGCTCGTTTGATGTGATGGCGCATGTCTCAAGTAAAGACTCGAGTTCTTTCTTGAGTAGTTTCTGGTTCGCTGTTTGTACTTGGAGACCCTGGCCCTGAGCCTCGATGTATGCAATGTCCTCCGACAAGGTCTATTTCTTGTTAAATGTGTCCCAAATATTTGTGTCAAGGAACATACCGAAAGCTCAACCGAATAGAGTGTGAGCAGATTGTCTAGCTCCTCGCACTCGGTCATGGCAATGTCAAGTCCTGCCTTGATCGCATCAACGCGTTCGTCCTCTTCACGGAAGCGAGCAAGCCAACCGCCGGCTTGGGCCTTGTTAAGTTCACGGTCGAGATCGACCCTCATTTCTTCAACGTTACGCGTTCGCATCTGCTCTCCAGGAATCCATCCGAAGTAATCCAGCCATTGGCCAAACTCTTCACTCCTCTCATCCAAAATTGAGGGATGGATGCCTAGCGTTTGAAGATACTTCATGTCGTTGCCTGCAGCAACAGAGCGACGAGCCTCCTTCTTTTCAGGCTCCTTTGGTTTCTTGACTTCCTGTGGAGGGCCATGTGAACTGGTTGGCCTGCTTGCAGGGACGCTGATCTTGACTTCGGGAACAAGCAAGCTACGATCCGCAGACTTGGGCCGCTCTGTAGACTTGGGTTGTTCCAAAGTTTTGCTTTCCTCTACAGGCTTGGGCGGCTCCTCAGGCGCGGACTCCTCGGGAGTCGCGTCCTTGCCCCTGGAAGCAGGGCGAGGTGGCGCAGGGATAACGCTGTGAATACCGTCAGGCCCTTCCCGGTCCTCGACCTTGCCGTGGAGTTGACGTAACCGTTCTCCTGCACCGCCAGGCCTGGGTTTAAAGGCCGTTGCGGCGGACGCCGTAGCGGCGGCTTTCCAAAACGCACCCGCAATCTCGCCTCTGGACTTCTTGCCTTTGATCATGGGACCCAGACCAGGTCTTGAGTCATCTTCTGGTTCAGGCGGCGGTTGGCCAGGCCCTTCGCTGGGCGATTCTGCTGGTGCTTCTGCTGGGGATGCCACCAGAGGTTGGATAGGCACTTTGACAGGAGGCTCAGGGGGAGAATTGGGAGCAGTTTTAAAGGTGGCCGGGCTCACCGTCATCGGCGAGACGTCTGCGGAATCTGTTGGAAAGGATGGAGGCACTGGAGTCGGTTCGTACTTTGGCATTTCTGGCGTCAGTCCTCCAGATGGCGGGGCATCCCGAAGATCTTGGACACTGCCTGTAACAGAACTATTCGCTGATTTCTGACTTGGAGTATCCATTCTTGATGCAATTCGCTCGCTGCTGCGCGGCGGAGGGGCCATCGGTTCCTTCTTCCCAGGACTAATCAAGGGGGGGGGAACCAGGTCTCGGTCTTGAGGACGAGTCGGATCCATGGGCGGCCTTCGTCTTTCAGGAGGTGGTCTACCAACTTGAAGCGGCGAAGGAACAGGTTGGGCCTGTGGTTGGGCATGTGGCGGTGGTTGCGACTTCGGCGAAGGTTGAGGTTGCGGAGGAGTGAGAACAGATGGTGTTCGCGACTCGGGAGGCTCTCCAAACCTTCCAAAGGCCCCTGGCCCGGCCATGCCATTACGAGAACGCGGCGGTAAGCTAGAACCATCATCACTTCTGGTTGCGAAAGAGTTGGCAACCGAATCCTGACTCTTATTTCCGTGAACCATCCATCGAGGTGGGGGCGGCCTCTCCCTCGAAGCACTCGAATCAAAGCTTCCGACTGGCGAGTTGGTGATATTCGGAAGTGGATGAACCGGTGGTGTTCTGAAGCGCGGGATATCTTGGGGACCGGCTGTTGGATACCCCAGGGGCGGAGGGGGTCCTTGATGTGTGGCATGTGCCGGATGAATAGGGCGCGGCGGTGGTGGAGCATTCGCCGACTGGCCAGACATCTGCTCAGGCTGTGGCGGAGGAGGAGGAGGAGGAGGCCTAGGGCCACCAGCAGCCGGCCGTCTCGTAGCCCCCATGACCTGGTCATATTCCTTCTGCTCGAAGCCTGAGAGCTCCGGAGTCTTACCGCCAGTGTATTTTCCGTAGATTTTGATGAGACTGGCGATGAAGAACTTCTTTTCCTTATCTGTCTGGGCCTGCCAGTAATAAGGTTTGCCGAGAGTAACCTGAAAACCAACGTCGCCAGCCCAGTCACGATAATTTGGGCTCGCCTCGGGGCCAGTGTAGGACTCGATACGCGTTAGATCATCGAGGTTCCATGTCTTGCCGACAGAAAAAGAGCCATTGACGTTCTCTTTAGACTTGTGCATGCGGACGCGGCCTGACTTGCGCACGGCTACAATGATGATTCGGGGCTTCTGGACATCGGGGTTCCGCGCCTGAGGCGGAGGAGGGGTCGTAGGGTGGGAGGAGTATTCGGTGATTCGGATATGGGTGATGTACGTTTCAACGACTGGGTAAACTTGTTAGTCGACTGATCCGTACAATCCTGTGCGTCCTTTTCCCCTCGTCGTGGTCCGGCGACATGGAATGATCCGAGGTAATAGACTCGAGGATGGGGCATGGAACATAGGTAACCGAGTAACTTGACTCGGCGACAACAACAAAGTCAGCCAACACTTACGGGAGCCATCCACGTCCTTCTTATTGAAACAGCATTCAATAATGCGGCGCTTCTCATCCTCAAAGCGCTCTGCCCTGCTGGCAGCCGCGGCCGCGCCGGGGCCGCCCCCATTTGCGCGGTCCATGGGCAAAGGCGAGGAACAGGATCACGCAGGGGCGACGAATGATGAGCGCGGAAGCATGTTCGGTCGGGCAGCGGGAAAGCGAGAGGTTTCCGCGAAAAGAAAAAGAAAACAGCGATCTATTCAAACAAGTGAGTGCGCAGACGATGGCGCGTAGCTCGACGTCGGCGCGATAGCTTATGATATGGATATGCTCGGGAGGTTCGCGGATTCGAGGACAAGTCGTCGAGGCCAGTGTGGCTGGAGGTTCCCTATTTCGATGTGGAGGTGTCAAGCTGTACCTGCCTCTGGCTCCACTGCAGCTTGATCTCAGTTGGGTGCTGTGGCTGTCAGCCTATGACAAGCCACACGATGAGGTCAGTCTCCGCTAGCACGTGCAACATGGCGTTGATATGTAGCCTAAGGTGTCTACTGTACCTGCAGTTGTCCAACTCTGAGGTACACGTTCCTTAAGATGCTAATATTCAAAGACTTTAGTAGTCTCTTTAAACCAGATTCTTCGAGTTTTCTAACATTACTCCACGATACTAAGAGTATTCAAGTCAGAGATACTTCCATCTCGTCTCTGCGCCTTTCTGCAGCACCTCAAAGACGCCTCCCTACAATATCCTTCACTGCATCCAGATCCAAAGCCTCTGCACTCCTCCCCTTAAACCCGGTCGTCGTCTCCGCCATGCATATCGCATTGTAGATAGCCTCCTCCGTCGCATCCGCTGTCGCCTCGAACACGCCATTCATGGAGCCGTTATCGAGCATCTCTACCGTTCTGGGTAGAGGTCGGTACGGGTCCAGGGGCGCTGCCCCAGCCATGGAGAACTCCTGGAAAGGCACCTTGGCTGCTGTCGAAAAGGCTAGGAAGATATCACCGGATGAGTTGTTCCCGTAACCACCGACCTTGGCGAGCCCGACTGTCGCTCGCTTGGCAACGCGCTGTAGCTGGATGGGGAGTAGAGGGACGTCGGTCGCAATGACGACGATGATGCTGCCATCCTTACGAGGCTCCTTGGTCGTGACCTCTCCATCCTCTGAAGATGTAGCTGCGGCAGATGTTTGCTGTGACTTAATGATGCGGCCAACTGGAACACCACCAATATGTAGATTCTCCTGGACGCCGTAATTGGCCTGGACGAGCACACCAACTGTGTACGTCTTGGGATTCCCAGCTGCATCGAAGCCCTGCACAACTCGGCTGCTTGATCCCGTGCCGCCCTTGAAACGGTGACAGATCATTCCAGTGCCGCCGCCCGTGTTTCCTTCGGGCACACGCTCAGAGCTCGCATTTTGAATGCCCATCATAATGTGTTCTGGGGTCACTGCGAAGCGGCTTTGGTCACTCAGGTAACCGTCATAAGTCTCTGCAACAAGCGGGAAGATGCAGAGTTCCAATTCGCCTCCGTCATTGGAGTGATGGCGAGCTGCATATTCCATTACACCGCGCCAGGCATCGCCAATGGCGGACGACGTGGTGAGGATGATAGGCGACGTGAGTAAGCCCGTTTCCTCGATCCAGTGGGAGGCAGTCATTTCACCACAGCCATTGAACCTGAAGATGCCGGCATGAGATGAGTACTTGAACCAGTCAGGTCGAGGGAGAATAGCTGTAACGCCCGTGTTGACGTTGGCATCAGGCCTGATAGACTGAGTGTGGACAAGAACGCCGGGCACGTCCGTGATGGAGTTTAGTTGCCCCGTTGGCCACTTTCCCAACTGTAGCTGAGGAAGCATATCACGAAGGCGGGCTCTGCCATTCCGAGTTGTGGGTTGCGACATTATGATTTTCGTCGGAGTGTTTTTGTCCGGAGGTGAAGTTGTTGCTGTGGACTGCTGCTCTAGGCTTCTCAATTCTCTGGATGATTATATACAGTGGTATCGTACGACGCAAAGAATGACGACCCTGGATTGCGTTGCCGCTGAGTCAGGCCGGTAAAATGGTTAAGTCCTCGCATTGTTAACGCACACATGCTTGAGGGTAGGTCAGGGAATGGGTAAAGTGATAAGAGAAAATCGAGCCAGTAAGTCACGAACCGTGATAAAGCATGCTTGACCGAGTCGAACCAGATAAGATACAACGAGAAAAGGCGCAGGTTACAATTATTCTTCCATGGTCGAGAAGAGGATTGTAAATTGTAAATTGTAAAATGCAGTGTAGCCATCGCTTAGGTCAAATCAATCAACATGGAAATGTCCGATAATTTAGCTTAGGAGCTTCAGATCCGCTTTCCCCTCACAACCTTAAACGCCATCCATTGTCGGCCCCACATCGGCGCGGCTTCCACCCCGCACCCGCGATCTTCCATCCGAGGTTCTGCTTACCTAAATTTACACAATGATGATGAGCCATCTCCCTTAGCCGCCGCAACAGCTTCAATTGGAGGAGCTGCCGAAACGAACTCTTACCTTTATCTCATAGTTGTTGCTGCTGCTGCTGTTCTTGTTGTGTCTCAAATTCTCTCCATTCTCGCCATCCTCGTGCTGCTGTTCCCGCCTGTGAGCTGGCTTTGGTGACATCATCTGAACCATGGTGTCCGCCGTGAGAGCCATTCCCAACGTACGTGACAACCCCGCAAGGCTTGAAGTCGAGGCATTGAGTTGCCTCGCATTCGATATCCAACGATTCCTTCCAACAACGCTTACAGAAACAAACCATTCTAGGCCGCCAAGCGAGCTACCAATCTGCTCCGCACCATCCAGTACACTCATCCGCCCTCATGTCCCTGCCACTCAAATCCCGGATATCATCAATCGCCACCAGCTCTCGTTCCCTCCAGGCATGCTCACCAGCGCAAATATGCCACACCAACCACGCACCCGGGTCAGAAGGAGTATGCCTTTGAGATGGCCGCCTCGTCAATTCGTTTCGGTCCCGGTGTGACGCAGGAAGTCGGCATGGACTTCAAGAACATGGGCTCAAAGCGAGTCTGTGTTGTGACAGATGAGACCGTCAACAAGCTAGATGCCATGAGGCAGGTCCGCGAAGCTCTCACTCGAGAGGGTATTCCTTTTGAGGTTTACTCCAGCGTTCGAGTTGAGCCCAAGGACAGCTCGTATGTTTGACTCCCAGACCCTACTTCTCCCACATCCAGTTCGCTTACTATCGCCCAGTATTAAGGAAGCCATCGCTTGGGCGCGTCCTTATGAGCCTGACGCCTTCCTCGCCGTTGGTGGCGGCTCAGTCATCGATACGGCAAAGCTCATGAACCTGTACACGGCCTACCCAGACGCTGACTTCCTCGACTTTGTCAACGCGCCCCTCGGCAAGGGCCGTCCCGTCGACAAGCCGCTCAAGCCGCTCATCGCAGTTCCAACCACGGCCGGTACCGGAAGCGAGACGACGGGAACCGCAATCTTCGACCTGGTATCCAAGCGGGCAAAGACTGGAGTCGCCCACCGAAATCTCAAGCCCACACTTGGAATCTGCGATCCCCTCAACACGAGGACCATGCCCGCCGCTGTCAAGGCAGCCTCTGGCCTCGATGTGCTCTGCCACTCGCTCGAGTCGTGGACCGCCATCCCTTATAATGAGCGAACCCCAAGACCTACCAACCCTATGCTCCGCCCGGCGTACCAGGGTGCGAATCCCATTTCTGATGTCTTTTCGTTCCACGCGCTTCGCGCCACCGTCAAGTATCTTCCTCGGTCAGTAAGGGATCCCGATGATCTCGAGGCTCAGACTGAGATGCTTCTGGCCGCTACTCTGGCCGGTGTTGGTTTCGGCAATGCTGGTGTTCATCTCTGCCACGGTGAGTCTATACATGGAATTTTCCCAACTGAAGTAACTGACGTGAGTGTCTTTAGGCATGTCCTACCCCATTTCAGGTCAAAACCCCGGCTATAAGCACGCTGGCTATGAAATAGATTATCCTATCATCCCCCATGGTGTGTCAGTCGCCGTCTCAGCCCCAGCCGTCTTCCGCTTCACAGCTGCCTCAAACCCAGATCGGCATCTCGCAGCGGCCGAGGCGTTCGGTGTTGACATTACCAACGTCAAGCGCGAGAGCGCAGGCGAGGTCCTCGCCGAGGCCATCACCAATTTTCTCGCGGAGCTGGGTGACCAGCCCAAGGGTCTCAAGGAGTTGGGTTTCGGCACGGAGCACATTGAGGCTCTTGTGGAGGGCACGATTCCTCAGGCACGTGTGCTGTCATTGGCCCCTGGTTTGTCCACGCAGCTTGAGGCGGAGAAGGACCAGCTTCGGAGGTTGTTTGAGAGTGCCATGACACATTAGGTTTAAGAGGAAAGGAGTGAGCTCAATGCATGCAAACGCCTGTTGCTGTTGGGATATTTGCGGGTATATATCGTATTCATACCTGGGCGATATGGCATTTGAATTTAGCAACCCACCCTGATGGCTCTGTGGCCAGATACGGCATGACTGTTTCCTTGTCATGTACTGTAGCAATTGCTATAAGTAGCTTGTTGTGGTGGAGGCTTAAATGTTTCTAAACGTGGCTCGGTTGGATATCCAATCGAATGCAGGACGCCGTGTCCTTAGAGTTATTTATGCCCAGACATAAAAGCAGAAAGATAATATCCCCTTTTTTTTGTGCTACCTTGTGCTGTGCTCCACCGTGTGCGTGTACAGCCCAGCGTTTTCACACTCAGCCAATCCACCGTTTAGCCCCAAACCCAAAATACTGTACGTACGTATCTGAGATTTCCCTTTTTGTACACCGTCTGCCACACAGAATTCGTCCGTCCCCCGCAAAGCATTGGGTGACAGCTCTCGGTACCAGCCGTCATTGGGTGGATCTGAAAGTCCCTGCAGGTACATGTACACGGTGCGACTAACTATTGCCTCATCGGGAAACCAGAATACAAATCGTGCATAAGCACCCAGACACCTTTCCGGCTTCGGCAAGCCCCTACAATTTCCATCGGACCCCCCAGAACAAACTCGGGAAAGGTAACCGGGAGGCAAAACACTAGGCGAAGACGACTTGTCAAAGAACTTGTCAAAGAAGTCGTCAACAAATTCGTCACTACGTATTGATGTTCTAGCGCTTCGCGAGTTTAGGCCAGTCTCTTCTCGCTTCTTTTTCTTCCTCCTTTATGGCCCCTTTGTATTAAAATAGAATGCTCCAAGAGTCATGAGCTCAGTAGTATTTTTTCGCGGGTGGGCCGATCATCCCGGAGTGCCGGCCGGAAGGCCTTCCGATGGCCACGGACGTCCTGAACCTGACCTTTACATACGTAACGAAAATTTCAATGGCGGTTTCGCAAGAAGCTTCCAAGACCTCTAGAATCTCCCCCGTGTCACTTCATCGCGCGCGGACGATATCCACATTGACGTCACTTCACCTTTGACATTGTACGAGCACGAGCTGATCGCTGCCCCTGCCGGAGATGGACGGAGTCCGTTACTTATGGAGTCCGTTGCTTATTAGAGCATGAGACTGACTTATGGATCCTATATTAACAAAGCCCGTCCCTCTTGTGGGAAGCTTCCCCACGACTCGACCCGTCCAGTCTGTTGCGGATACCCTTGTAGAACCTTGATCTGAGTTCTATCTCTCTCTCTCTCTTTCTCTCTTCCTACGCTCGTTACCAAAGCCACTGCCGGCTTATTAGTATTACTATCAATTCTGATGGAAGGTTCTTCGCGAGACAGCCAAACCGAACCGGACCTCGAAGTCGGTCCGGAACCTCCGAAGCCCTCTGCTGGCAACGAGACACCGCCAAGCCCGAAAGCCGCTGCCGCCTGGAAGAAGGAAAAGGCCCGTGTAAGATTCAACAGCAATGCTGCCTCCAGCCCTCCAGCGAACTCGTCCAGCCCGCCTCCTGCGCCGGCTCCCATCGCGAAGCCAAGGCCTTCACTCTTGCGCGGCAACTCTGCAGACGTTATAACCACCACCAAGAGCAATGACGAGGATCCTGAATCAAAGGAAGCCATGGCCGCTGCCCAGGAGCGTGCCCGGTTGATTGCCGCCAACCTCCATAGAGAATCATCAGCTATAGACAAGGACTCGGTTGAATCCAGCTCCGAGACAGCCTTCGACGATCGTGAGTCAGCCAATGGCTCAAGCATCCCTCTTCAGGACATGAGCCATGCTGGACACGGCCGAGAAGGTTTCCATAAGCTCCCGTCCGAAGATAAGGAGAACCACGGCCTGAAGGACGAGGCGTACAAGCTTGTTCGAGCTCACACCCAGCGTTTCGGTCCCAGCGCCGGACAAAGCTCGCCAACTACCAGGCAAACAAATCGGGAAGAGCGCGCCATGCTGACCGAGGTAAACGATGGTAATTACGACGGGTTGTACGATGTCCCTGCGCCGGATCAATATCGTGGAAGCGTCCTGTCACAGCTACTGAAGCTCTACAAACCCCCCGAGCCGCCATTCAAAGGCGGGCATCAGCGTAACGCCTCCACGTCTTCATCTGTAGGCGGGACGAGCACTCCAACTGTTCAGGGCACCCCGTCTGGGTCCTCGACGCCCAAACGAAAGTGGTACGCTCAGAACCGTTCTCAGGAGACGCTTGCCAACCTCATCGAGGCCTCGGCACGGCTTGCCAATCCTAATGAACCGGGAGAAGAGTCGCCACACAAGAAGAGCAATGGAAAGAAGGCCTCGCGACCTCCGATGCACAAGCGAGCTGGCAGCGCCTCACGACTCAGTGGATTCTGGCAACAGCAGGAGGCCCGCATTACCGTTCACATCGCCGAGACACTCTCTCGTCAGGAGTACATCATCAAGCTCTGCCGTGCCTTGATGCTGTACGGAGCGCCAACTCACCGATTGGAGGAGTATCTCAGCATGACGGCCAGAATTCTCGAAATCGATGGCCAGTTCCTGTACCTACCAGGATGCATGATCATCTCTTTCGACGACAAGTCAACGCACACGACAGAAGTCAAGATTGTCCGCACAGCTCAGGGTATCGATCTCGGCAGGCTAAAGGACGTCCACCTGATTTACAAAGAAGTCATGCACGACGTATGCGGCGTCGAGGAGGCCACCGAGAAGCTGGACGTCTTGATGAAGCGCAAGGACAAGTTTCATGCCTGGCTCCGAGTTTTCATCTTTGGGCTCACCGGTGTCACCGCCGCCCCGTTCTCCTTTGGAGCGCGTCTGATCGATCTCCCGCTTATATTTGCCTTCAGCGCGCTTGTCGGACTGCTGCAGCTCATCGTGGCCCCCAGCTCTGCCCTGTACAGCAACGTCTTCGAAGTCAGCGCCACGGTCTTGGTCAGCTTTCTGGCTAGAGTATTCGGCAGCATTAATAACGGGGAGTTGTTCTGCTTCGGCGCTCTCGCTCAGGGCGGCATTGTCATGCTGCTCCCCGGTTACATGGTTTGTAAGTCAATCCCTCGTCTCCTTGCTGTGCCCTCGAGGTGGCTAGATACTGATACGGGACACTATAGTGTGCTCTTCACTCGAACTCCAGTCTCGACAAATCGTCCCAGGCTCGATCCGCATCGTCTACGCCATCATCTATTCCCTGCTACTCGGTTTCGGCATCACTGTCGGCGCGGCACTCTACGGCTTGTTTGACAGTACTCCATCCAACGACGCAACTTGCCACAATCCCATGAACCCCTACTATGGCTTCATATTTGTGCCTGCCTTCGTCGTCTGCATCAGCATAATCTACCAGGCCAAGTGGCGGCAGATGCCCGTCATGGTCGTCATCGCCTTTGCCGGGTACATGGTCAACTACTGGAGCGGACGAAAGTTCTCATCCAGCCCCCAGATCTCCAGCACACTCGGCGCCTTTGCCGTTGGCGTGCTTGCAAACCTGTACTCTCGACTTCGACACGGTGTTGCGGCCGCCATCCTTATTCCCGCCGTCTTCTGTCAGGTGCCAGGAGGTCTTGCGTCGACCGGAGGCTTGCTCAGCGGTCTAAGCGTGGCGAATGAGCTCACCAAGGCGAACGGAACAATTACTGGGACGTCCTCTGTCGAGGTCCAGCACGGAGCCAAGCTCGACAATTTGGTGTTTAATGTTGCAGCTTCCATGATCCAGATCGCCATTGGCATTGCTGTCGGGCTCTTCATGAGCGCTCTCATCATCTACCCACTTGGCAAGCGACGAAGCGGCTTGTTCAGTTTCTAAGTTTCTTTTGTTTCTTTCTTCTTTCGAATAGCATTATCATCAGCATCGGCATCAGCATCGGCATCAGCATCGGCATCGGCATCGGCATCTCAGCATTGTATAATTTCCATGTATTGCATATTGTATGGATGTGATTTTTGGCATTGGCATTGGCAGTTATCGAGTTATAAAACAGGGAAAAGGGCTGAAAACGGATATACGGAGGATGGCATAAAAACAGTTAGTTCAGGATACGCATTGGGCTTTGGCTATGGTTTTCAACAGGTTTTGGCATAAAGAGTGTCTTTCTTCTTCTCCAGCTACTATATGAATGAATGAACGACAGCATCACTTGGATGAGCAAGTATAGATGGTGATTTAGTTGAGGATAGCAAGTCAAGCATCAAACTATGACGTCGAATCGAGTGGAAGTCTGCGTCCCAAGGTGCCTGTTGGCTCTTCACGTTGTTATTATTATTAATAGTGTTGATAATGGCAGCACAACTACAGGCCAGCCAGCCTTGGATGCGACCAAGTGGGCGTGAGGATCCAGTCGGATTCTTCGGAACAGCACCAGCCTACGCCTACCTCCTTACATCAGTGCTTGAGCGTTGCCCTTCATTCCAGGGAACTTAGCTCCATAGCAGAAGTAGGCCCCTGATCCAGGAGGGGCTATTACGACTTGTTGCCAAGTTCTCGGCGCGTCAGTCAGTGGTGGATAGTTAGATTCCAATTACGCGTTCTATCGACTTCACCACGTGCTATTCCACCGTTTTACACGGCGAGATAGATGCATCTACCGTAAGCAGATGCATAATACGCATAGCCTTTGCATAAGTGAAAGGTGCACAGCCTGGGACCGTCTTGCACCGCCACTTTCTCACAACACCATCTGATGTCACTGCCTGAACCAATCCATCCATTCACAACGCTCAGCTGCAGAGGCCCGCAGAGGACAAAAACACAGCTAAGATATGGATCACTTAAGTTTGGGAAGAGAAGGTCTAACCACTATCATAAGAACTAGATCAAGCTGGAATTTTATCATAATATAACCAAAGGCCTTATACTATGAGTTAGGTCTTCCCTTCCTAAACTGATAGTCTTGGAGCTATAACATAAATGGCTATTCCTATGTTCTTGGTCTCCCACTACGAGAGGCTTTGTCTTACATGTTGCGACCCTGTTGACTGTCATCCTCAGCCTGCACGTGGTGTTGTCCAACGTCACTCGGTTCAAGTTCAGATAAAATGACATCTCAGTCCACGTATGGCTCTCCTCGTTATTGAACCTCAACCAATTCTGTGATCATGGCGTCCAATACGGCCCCAGCGCTGGAGGAAGCACTACCATCATATGCCGAAAGCCAAAGTAAACACCAAAACCCTCCACCACTACAAGCATCATCCTCATCATCACCACAGCCTCCTCCTCCTCCTCC